>JAGSMU010000109.1:0-106142 GCA_029286865.1 Teinopalpus imperialis
TCTCAAAGAAAAGTCGATTTTTTCCTAATTCTCAGTCTTTTCTTTCCAGGTTTCGCCTGATTCAACGGTTGTGGACCGGGACTGACCCATCCAGAGCAAAACCAGCACGAAATACGAAGAAATAAAAATTTTACAAGTGCAATAAAATTACGTAATTATAAAACTAAAAATAACAGATTAGAATCCAGAAATGGCCGAAATGCGGCGCAAGATGAGTATCTAACGATAAGGTTAAACGAATGCTACAATAAAAACAAATTTGACTGCTTGAGATTCTAATAATAAAGATATCGGTGAATTCCTATAAAACAGGACATCACCACTACACCTCGGTTTCAAAGAAAAAGTCGATTTTTTCCTAATTCTCAGTCTTTTCTTTCCAGGTTTCGCCTGATTCAACGGTTTTGGACCGGGACTGACCGATTCAGAGCAAAACCAGCACGAAAAACGAGGAAATAAATTTTTTTACAAGTGCAATAAAATTACGTAAATATAAAACTGAAGGTAAGCGATTATAACTAGAAATGAACTGAATGCGGCACGAGAACGGTGTCTAATGATTAGACTACACAAATACTACAAGAAAAAACTGTTTGAGATACTATGGACTTAATAACGAGAGGATATAGGTGATTTCCTATAAAACAGGGCTTTACCAATAGTGGTATAGACCACGGTTTCAAAGAAAAAGTCGATTTTTTCCTAATTCTGTGTGTTTTTCTTACAGGTTTTACCTGATTCGATGCTTGTGAACTGGGACTGACCGGCCGAGAGCAAAACAGCACGAAAAAGGAAGAAACAAAAATGTTTAGAATTCCATTAAAATTACGTAAGTATAAAACTGAAGGTAAGCGATTATAACTAGAAATGGCCTGAATGCGGCATCGAGAACGGTGTCTAATAATTAGACTACACAAATACTACAAGAAAAACTGTTTGAGATACTATGGACTTAATAACGAGAGGATATAGGTGATTTCCTATAAAACAGGGCTTTACCAATAGTGGTATAGACCACGGTTTCAAAGAAAAGTCGATTTTTTCCTAATTTCAGTCTTTTCTTCCAGGTTTCGCCTGATTCAACGGTTGTGGACCGACTGACCTACCCAGAGCTAAACCAGCACGAAATACGAAGACATAAAAATTTTACAAGTGCAATAAAATTACGTAATTATAAAACCAAAATAACAGATTAGAACTAGAAATGGCCGAAATGCGGCGCAAGATGAGTATCTAACGATAAGGTTAAACGAATGCTACAATAAAAACAAATTTGACTGCTTGAGATTCTAATACACACAGATATCGGTGAATTCCTATAAAACAGGACATCACCACTACACCTCGGATTCAAAGAAAAAGTCGATTTTTTTCTAATTCTGTGTGTTTTTCTTACAGGTTTTACCTGATTCGATGCTTGTGAACTGGGACTGACCGGCCGAGAGCAAAACAGCACGAAAAAGGAAGAAACAAAATGTTTAGAATTCCATTAAAATTACGTAAGTATAAAACTGAAGGTAAGCGATTATAACTAGAAATGGCCTGAATGCGGCATCGAGAACGGTGTCTAATAATTAGACTACACAAATACTACAAGAAAAAACTGTTTGGAGATACTATGGACTTAATAACGAGAGGATATAGGTGATTTCCTATAAAACAGGGCTGTACCACTATAACGCGTTTCAAAGAAAAAGTCGATTTTTTCCTAATTCTCAGTCTTTTCTTTCCAGGTTTCGCTTGATTCAACGGTTGTGGACCGGGACTAACCTACCCAGAGCTAAACCAGCACGAAATACGAAGAAATAAAAATTTTTACAAGTGCAATAAAATTACGTAATTATAAAACTAAAAATAACAGATTAGAATCCAGAAATGGCCGTAATGCGGCGCAAGATGAGTATCTAACGATAAGGTTAAACGAATGCTACAATAAAAACAAATTTGACTGCTTGAGATTCTAATAATAAAGATATCGGTGAATTCCTATAAAACAGGACATCACCACTACACCTCGGTTTCAAAGAAAAAGTCGATTTTTTCTAATTCTCAGTCTTTTCTTTCCAGGTTTCGCCTGATTCAACGGTTTTGGACCGGGACTGACCGATTCAGAGCAAAACCAGCACGAAAAACGAGGAAATAAAATTTTTACAAGTGCAATAAAATTACGTAAATATAAAACTGAAGGTAAGCGATTATAACTAGAAATGGCCTGAATGCGGCACGAGAACGGTGTCTAATGATTAGACTACACAAATACTACAAGAAAAACTGTTTGGAGATACTATGGACTTAATAACGAGAGGATATAGGTGATTTCTATAAAACAGGGCTGTACCACTATAACGCGTTTCAAAGAAAAGTCGATTTTTCTAATTCTCAGTCTTTTCTTTCCAGGTTTCGCTTGATTCAACGGTTGTGGACCGGGACTGACCTACCCAGAGCTAAACCAGCACGAAATACGAAGAAATAAAATTTTTACAAGAGCAATAAAATTACGTAATTATAAAACTAAAAATAACAGATTAGAACTAGAAATGGCCGTAATGCGGCGCAAGATGAGTATCTAACGATAAGGTTAAACGAATGCTACAATAAAAAACAAATTTGGACTGCTTGAGATTCTAATACACAAAGATATCGGTGAATTCCTATAAAACAGGACATCACCACTACACCTCGGTTTCAAAGAAAAAGTCGATTTTTTTCTAATTCTCAGTCTTTTCTTTCCACATTTCGCCTGATTCAAAGGTTGTGGACCGGGACTGACCCATCCAGAGCAAAACCAGCACGAAAAACGAAGAAATAAAAATTTTTACAAGAGCAATAAAATTACGTAATTATAAAACTAAAAACAACAGATTAGAACTAGAAATGGCCGAAATGCGGCGCAAGATGAGTATCTAACAATAAGGTTAAACGAATGCTAAAACAGGGCTTTACCACTAAAACTCGGTTTCAAAGAAAAGTCGATTTTTCTAATTCTCAGTCTTTTCTTTCCAGGTTTCGCTTGATTCAACGGTTGTGGACCGGGACTGACCTACCCAGAGCTAAACCAGCACGAAATACGAAGAAATAAAATTTTTTACAAGTGCAATAAAATTACGTAATTATAAAACTAAAAATAACAGATTAGAACTAGAAATGGCCGAAATGCGGCGCAAGATGAGTATCTAACGATAAGGTTAAACGAACGCTACAATAAAAAACAAATTTGGACTGCTTGAGATTCTAATACACAAAGATATCGGTGAATTCCTATAAAACAGGACATCACCACTACACCTCGGTTTCAAAGAAAAAGTCGATTTTTTCCTAATTCTCAGTCTTTTCATTCCAGGTTTCGCCTGATTCAACGGTTTTGGACCGGGACTGACCGATTCAGAGCAAAACCAGCACGAAAAACGAGGAAATAAATTTTTTTACAAGTGCAATAAAATTACGTAAATATAAAACTGAAGGTAAGCGATTATAACTAGAAATGGCCTGAATGCGGCACGAGAACGGTGTCTAATGATTAGACTACACAAATACTACAAGAAAAAACTGTTTGAGATACTATGGACTTAATAACGCGAGGATATAGGTGATTTCCTATAAAACAGGGCTTTACCAATAGTGGTATAGACCACGGTTTCAAAAAAAAAGTCGATTTATTCCTAATTCTGTGTGTTTTTCTTACAGGTTTTACCTTATTCGATGCTTGTGAACTGGGACTGACCGGCCGAGAGCAAAAACAGCACGAAAAAGGAAGAAACAAAAATGTTTAGAATTCCATTAAAATTACGTAAGTATAACACTGAAGGTAAGCGATTATAACTAGAAATGACCTGAATGCGGCACGAGAACGGTGTCTAATAATTAGACTACACAAATACTACAAGATAAAACTGTTTGGAGATACTATGGACTTAATAACGAGAGGATATAGGTGATTTCCTATAAAACAGGGCTTTACCAATAGTGGTATAGACCACGGTTTCAAAGAAAAGTCGATTTTTCCTAATTCTCAGTCTTTTCTTTCCAGGTTTCGCCTGATTCAACGGTTGTGGACCGACTGACCTACCCAGAGCAAAACCAGCACGAAATACGAAGAAATAAAAATTTTTACAAGTGCAATAAAATTACGTAATTATAAAACTAAAAATAACAGATTAGAACTAGAAATGGCCGTAATGCGGCGCAAGATGAGTATGTTACGATAAGGTTAAACGAATGCTACAATAAAAAACAAATTTGGACTGCTTGAGATTCTAATACACAAAGATATCGGTGAATTCCTATAAAACAGGACATCACCACTACACCTCGGTTTCAAAGAAAAAGTCAATTTTTTTCTAATTCTCAGTCTTTTCTTTCCACATTTCGCCTTATTCAAAGGTTGTGGACCGGGACTGACCCATCCAGAGCAAAACCAGCACGAAAACGAAGAAATAAAAATTTTTACAAGAGCAATAAAATTACGTAAATATAAAACTGAAGGTGTTGATTATAACTAGAAATGGCCTGAATGCGGCACGAGAACGGTGTCTAATGATTAGACTACACAAATACTACAAGAAAAACTGTTTGAGATACTATGGACTTAATAACGAGAGGATATAGGTGATTTCCTATAAAACAGGGCTTTACCAATAGTGGTATAGACCACGGTTTCAAAGAAAAGTCGATTTTTCCTAATTCTGTGTGTTTTTCTTACAGGTTTTACCTGATTCGATGCTTGTGAACTGGGACTGACCGGCCGAGAGCAAAAACAGCACGAAAAAGGAAGAAACAAAATGTTTAGAATTCCATTAAAATTACGTAAGTATAAAACTGAAGGTAAGCGATTATAACTAGAAATGACCTGAATGCGGCACGAGAACGGTGTCTAATAATTAGACTACACAAATACTACAAGAAAAACTGTTTGAGATACTATGGACTTAATAACGAGAGGATATAGGTGATTTCTATAAAACAGGGCTGTACCACTATAACGCGTTTCAAAGAAAAGTCGATTTTTTCCTAATTCTCAGTCTTTCTTCCAGGTTTCGCTTGATTCAACGGTTGTGGACCGGGACTGACCTACCCAGAGCTAAACCAGCACGAAATACGAAGACATAAAAATTTTTACAAGTGCAATAAAATTACGTAATTATAAAACTAAAAATAACAGATTAGAATCCAGAAATGGCCGTAATGCGGCGCAAGATGAGCATCTAACGATAAGGTTAAACGAATGCTACAATAAAAACAAATTTGGACTGCTTGAGATTCTAATACACAAAGATATCGGTGAATTCCTATAAAACAGGACATCACCACTACACCTCGGTTTCAAAGAAAAGCCGATTTTTCCTAATTCTCAGTCTTTCTTCCAGGTTTCGCTTGATTCAACGGTTTTGGACCGGGACTGACCGATTCAGAGCAAAACCAGCACGAAAAACGAGGAAATAAAATTTTTACAAGTGCAATAAAATTACGTAAATATAAAACTGAAGGTAAGCGATTATAACTAGAAATGGCCTGAATGCGGCACGAGAACGGTGTCTAATGATTAGACTACACAAATACTACAAGAAAAACTGTTTGGAGATACTATGGACTTAATAACGAGGATATAGGTGATTTCTATAAAACAGGGCTTTACCAATAGTGGTATAGACCACGGTTTCAAAGAAAAAGTCGATTTTTCCTAATTCTGTGTGTTTTTCTTACAGGTTTTACCTGATTCGATGCTTGTGAACTGGGACTGACCGGCCGAGAGCAAAACAGCACGAAAAAGGAAGAAACAAAAATGTTTAGAATTCCATTAAAATTACGTAAGTATAAAACTGAAGGTAAGCGATTATAACTAGAAATGGCCTGAATGCGGCATCGAGAACGGTGTCTAATAATTAGACTACACAAATACTACAAGAAAAAATTGTTTGGAGATACTATGGACTTAATAACGAGAGGATATAGGTGATTTCCTATAAAACAGGGCTTTACCAATAGTGGTATAGACCACGGTTTCAAAGAAAAGCCGATTTTTTCCTAATTCTCAGTCTTTCTTCCAGGTTTCGCTTGATTCAACGGTTGTGGACCGGGACTGACCTACCCAGAGCTAAACCAGCACGAAATACGAAGACATAAAAATTTTTACGAGTGCAATAAAATTACGTAATTATAAAACTAAAAATAACAGATTAGAACTAGAAATGGCCGTAATGCGGCACAAGATGAGTATCTAACGATAAGGTTAAACGAATGCTACAATAAAAAACAAATTTGGACTGCTTGAGATTCTAATACACAAAGATATCGGTGTTTTCCTATAAAACAGGACATCACCACTACACCTCGGTTTCAAAGAAAAAGTCGTTTTTTTTCTAATTCTGTGTGTTTTTCTTACAGGTTTTACCTGATTTGATGCTTGTGAACTGGGACTGACCGGCCGAGAGCAAAAACAGCACGAAAAAGGAAGAAACAAAAATGTTTAGAATTCCATTAAAATTACGTAATTATAAAACTAAAAATAACAGATTAGAATCCAGAAATGGCCGAAATGCGGCGCAAGATGAGCATCTAACGATAAGGTTAAACGAATGCTACAATAAAAACAAATTTGGACTGCTTGAGATTCTAATACACAAAGATATCGGTGAATTCTATAAAACAGGGCTTTACCACTAAAACTCGTTTCAAAGAAAAAAACTGTTTGAGATACTATGGACTTAATAACGCGAGGATATAGGTGATTTCTATAAAACAGGGCTGTACCACTATAACGCGGTTTCAAAGAAAAAGTCGATTTTTCCTAATTTCAGTCTTTTCTTTCCAGGTTTCGCTTGATTCAACGGTTTTGGACCGGGACTGACCGATTCAGAGCAAAACCAGCACGAAATACGAAGAAATAAAATTTTACAAGAGCAATAAAATTACGTAATTATAAAACTAAAAATAACAGATTAGAACTAGAAATGGCCTGAATGCGGCATCGAGAACGGTGTCTAATAATTAGACTACACAAATACTACAAGAAAAAACTGTTTGAGATACTATGGACTTAATAACGCGAGGATATAGGTGATTTCCTATAAAACAGGGCTGTACCACTATAACGCGGTTTCAAAGAAAAGTCGATTTTTCCTAATTTCAGTCTTTTCTTTCCACATTTCGCCTGATTCAAAGGTTGTGGACCGGGACTGACCGATTCAGAGCAAAACCAGCACGAAAAACGAAGAAATAAAATTTTACAAGTGCAATAAAATTACGTAATTATAAAACAACAGATTAGAACTAGAAATGGCCGTAATGCGGCGCAAGATGAGTATCTAACGATAAGGTTAAACGAATGCTAAAACAGGGCTTTACCACTAAAACTCGGTTTCAAAGAAAAGTCGATTTTTCCTAATTTCAGTCTTTTCTTTCCACATTTCGCCTGATTCAAAGGTTGTGGACCGGGACTGACCGATTCAGAGCAAAACCAGCACGAAAAACGAAGAAATAAAATTTTTACAAGAGCAATAAAATTACGTAATTATAAAACAACAGATTAGAACTAGAAATGGCCGAAATGCGGCGCAAGATGAGTATATAACGATAAGGTTAAACGAATGCTAAAACAGGGCTTTACCACTAAAACTCGGTTTCAAAGAAAAAGTCGATTTTTTCCTAATTCTGTGTGTTTTTCTTACAGGTTTTACCTGATTCGATGCTTGTGAACTGGGACTGACCGGCCGAGAGCAAAACAGCACGAAAAAGGAAGAAACAAAAATGTTTAGAATTCCATTAAAATTACGTAAGTATAAAACTGAAGGTAAGCGATTATAACTAGAAATGGCCTGAATGCGGCATCGAGAACGGTGTCTAATGATTAGACTACACAAATACTACAAGAAAAACTGTTTGAGATACTATGGACTTAATAACGAGAGGATATAGGTGATTTCCTACAAAACAGGGCTTTACCAATAGTGGTATAGACCACGGTTTCAAAGAAAAAGTCGATTTTTCCTAATTCTGTGTGTTTTTCTTACAGGTTTTACCTGATTCGATGCTTGTGAACTGGGACTGACCGGCCGAGAGCAAAACAGCACGAAAAAGGAAGAAACAAAAATGTTTAGAATTCCATTAAAATTACGTAAGTATAAAACTGAAGGTAAGCGATTATAACTAGAAATGGCCTGAATGCGGCATCGAGAACGGTGTCTAATAATTAGACTACACAAATACTACAAGAAAAACTGTTTGGAGATACTATGGACTTAATAACGAGAGGATATAGGTGATTTCCTATAAAACAGGGCTGTACCACTATAACGCGTTTCAAAGAAAAAGTCGATTTTTTCCTAATTCTCAGTCTTTTCTTTCCAGGTTTCGCCTGATTCAACGGTTTTGGACCGGGACTGACCGATTCAGAGCAAAACCAGCACGAAAACGAGGAAATAATTTTTTACAAGTGCAATAAAATTACGTAAATATAAAACTGAAGGTAAGCGATTATAACTAGAAATGGCCTAAATGCGGCACGAGAACGGTGTCTAATGATTAGACTACACAAATACTACAAGAAATAACTGTTTGAGATACTATGGACTTAATAACGAATGGATATAGGTGATTTCCTACAAAACAGGGTTTTACCAATAGTGGTATAGACCACGGTTTCAAAGAAAAGTCGATTTTTCCTAATTTCAGTCTTTTCTTTCCAGGTTTCGCCTGATTCAAAGGTTGTGGACCGGGACTGACCTACCCAGAGCAAAACCAGCACGAAAAAGGAAGAAACAAAAATGTTTAGAATTCCATTAAAATTACGTAAATATAAAACTGAAGGTAAGCGATTATAACTAGAAATGAACTGAATGCGGCACGAGAACGGTGTCTAATGATTAGACTACACAAATACTACAAGAAAAAACTGTTTGGAGATACTATGGACTTAATAACGAGAGGATATAGGTGATTTCCTATAAAACAGGGCTGTACCACTATAACGCGTTTCCAAAGAAAAAAACTGTTTGGAGATACTATGGACTTAATAACGAGAGGATATAGGTGATTTCCTATAAAACAGGGCTGTACCACTATAACGCGTTTCAAAGAAAAGTCGATTTTTCCTAATTTCAGTCTTTTCTTTCCAGGTTTCGCTTGATTCAACGGTTGTGGACCGACTGACCTACCCAGAGCTAAACCAGCACGAAATACGAAGACATAAAAATTTTACAAGTGCAATAAAATTACGTAATTATAAAACTAAAAATAACAGATTAGAACTAGAAATGGCCGTAATGCGGCGCAAGATGAGTATCTAACGATAAGGTTAAACGAATGCTACAATAAAAACAAATTTGGACTGCTTGAGATTCTAATACACAAAGATATCGGTGAATTCTATAAAACAGGACATCACCACACTACACCTCGGTTTCAAAGAAAAAGTCGATTTTTTCTAATTCTGTGTGTTTTTCTTACAGGTTTTACCTGATTCGATGCTTGTGAACTGGGACTGACCGGCCGAGAGCAAAACAGCACGAAAAAGGAAGAAACAAAATGTTTAGAATTCCATTAAAATTACGTAAGTATAAAACTGAAGGTAAGCGATTATAACTAGAAATGGCCTGAATGCGGCACGAGAACGGTGTCTAATAATTAGACTACACAAATACTACAAGAAAAACTGTTTGGAGATACTATGGACTTAATAACGAGAGGATATAGGTGATTTCCTATAAAACAGGGCTGTACCACTATAACGCGTTTCAAAGAAAAGCCGATTTTTCCTAATTCTCAGTCTTTTCTTTCCAGGTTTCGCTTGATTCAACGGTTGTGACCGACTGACCTACCCAGAGCTAAACCAGCACGAAATACGAAGACATAAAAATTTTACAAGTGCAATAAAATTACGTAATTATAAAACTAAAAATAACAGATTAGAACTAGAAATGGCCGAAATGCGGCGCAAGATGAGTATCTAACGATAAGGTTAAACGAATGCTACAATAAAAACAAATTTGACTGCTTGAGATTCTAATATTAATAAAGATATCGGTGAATTCTATAAAACAGGACATCACCACACTACACCTCGGTTTCAAAGAAAAGCCGATTTTTCCTAATTCTCAGTCTTTTCTTTCCACATTTCGCCTGATTCAACGGTTTTGGACCGGGACTGACCTACCCAGAGCAAAACCAGCACGAAAAACGAAGAAATAAAATTTTACAAGTGCAATAAAATTACGTAATTATAAAACTAAAACAACAGATTAGAACTAGAAATGGCCGAAATGCGGCGCAAGATGAGTATCTAACGATAAGGTTAAACGAATGCTAAAACAGGGCTTTACCACTAAAACACGGTTTCAAAGAAAAAGTCGATTTTTTCCTAATTCTCAGTCTTTTCTTTCCAGGTTTCGCTTGATTCAACGGTTGTGGACCGGGACTGACCTACCCAGAGCTAAACCAGCACGATATACTAAGAAATAAAATTTTTTACAAGTGCAATAAAATTACGTAATTATAAAACTAAAAATAACAGATTAGAACTAGAAATGGCCGAAATGCGGCGCAAGATGAGTATCTAACGATAAGGTTAAACGAATGCTACAATAAAAACAAATTTGACTGCTTGAGATTCTAATACACAAAGATATCGGTGAATTCCTATAAAACAGGACATCACACTACACCTCGGTTTCAAAGAAAAGTCGATTTTTTCTAATTCTCAGTCTTTTCTTTCCAGGTTTCGCCTGATTCAACGGTTTTGGACCGGGACTGACCGATTCAGAGCAAAACCAGCACGAAAACGAGGAAATAATTTTTTACAAGTGCAATAAAATTACGTAAGCATAAAACTGAAGGTAAGCGATTATAACTAGAAATGGCCTGAATGCGGCACGAGAACGGTGTCTAATGATTAGACTACACAAATACTACAAGAAAAAACTGTTTGAGATACTATGGACTTAATAACGAGAGGATATAGGTGATTTCCTATAAAACAGGGCTTTACCAATAGTGGTATAGACCACGGTTTCAAAGAAAAAGTCGATTTTTTCCTAATTCTGTGTGTTTTTCTTACAGGTTTTACCTGATTCGATGCTTGTGAACTGGGACTGACCGGCCGAGAGCAAAAACAGCACGAAAAAGGAAGAAACAAAAATGTTTAGAATTCCATTAAAATTACGTAAGTATAAAACTGAAGGTAAGCGATTATAACTAGAAATGGCCTGAATGCGGCACGAGAACGGTGTCTAATAATTAGACTACACAAATACTACAAGAAAAAACTGTTTGGAGATACTATGGACTTAATAACGAGAGGATATCCGTGATTTCCTATAAAACAGGACATCACCACTACACCTCGGTTTCAAAGAAAAAGTCGATTTTTTCCTAATTCTCAGTCTTTTCTTTCCAGGTTTCGCTTGATTCAACGGTTGTGACCGACTGACCTACCCAGAGCTAAACCAGCACGAAATACGAAGAAATAAAAATTTTACAAGTGCAATAAAATTACGTAATTATAAAACTAAAAATAACAGATTAGAATCCAGAAATGGCCGAAATGCGGCGCAAGATGAGTATCTAACGATAAGGTTAAACGAATGCTACAATAAAAACAAATTTGACTGCTTGAGATTCTAATATTAATAAAGATATCGGTGAATTCTATAAAACAGGACATCACCACTACACCTCGGTTTCAAAGAAAAGTCGATTTTTTCTAATTCTGTGTGTTTTTCTTACAGGTTTTACCTGATTTGATGCTTGTGAACTGGGACTGACCGGCCGAGAGCAAAAACAGCACGAAAAAGGAAGAAACAAAAATGTTTAGAATTCCATTAAAATTACGTAAGTATAAAACTGAAGGTAAGCGATTATAACTAGAAATGGCCTGAATGCGGCACGAGAACGGTGTCTAATAATTAGACTACGCAAATACTACAAGAAAAAACTGTTTGGAGATACTATGGACTTAATAACGAGAGGATATAGGTGATTTCCTATAAAACAGGGCTATACCACTATAACGCGGTTTCAAAGAAAAGTCGATTTTTCCTAATTTCAGTCTTTTCTTTCCAGGTTTCGCTTGATTCAACGGTTGTGACCGACTGACCTACCCAGAGCTAAACCAGCACGAAATACGAAGAAATAAAAATTTTTTTACAAGTGCAATAAAATTACGTAAGTATAAAACTGAAGGAAAGCGATTATAACTAGAAATGGCCTGAATGCGGCACGAGAACGGTGTCTAATAATTAGACTACGCAAATACTACAAGAAAAAACTGTTTGGAGATACTATGGACTTAATAACGAGAGGATATAGGTGATTTCCTATAAAACAGGGCTGTACCACTATAACGTTGTTTCAAAGAAAAAGTCGATTTTTTCCTAATTCTCAGTCTTTTCTTTCCAGGTTTCGCTTGATTCAACGGTTGTGGACCGGGACTGACCTACCCAGAGCAAAACCAGCACGAAAAACGAAGAAATAAAATTTTTACAAGAGCAATAAAATTACGTAATTATAAAACTAAAAACAACAGATTAGAACTAGAAATGGCCGAAATGCGGCGCAAGATGAGTATCTAACGATAAGGTTAAACGAATGCTAAAACAGGGCTGTACCACTATAACGCGTTTCAAAGAAAAGTCGATTTTTCCTAATTCTCAGTCTTTCCAGGTTTCGCTTGATTCAACGGTTGTGGACCGGGACTGACCTACCCAGAGCCAAACCAGCACGAAAAAGGAAGAAACAAAAATGTTTAGAATTCCATTAAAATTACGTAATTATAAAACTAAAAATAACAGATTAGAACTAGAAATGGCCGAAATGCGGCGCAAGATGAGTATCTAACGATAAGGTTAAACGAATGCTAAAACAGGGCTTTACCACTAAAACTCGGTTTCAAAGAAAAGTCGATTTTTCCTAATTTCAGTCTTTTCTTTCCACATTTCGCCTGATTCAAAGGTTGTGGACCGACTGACCTACCCAGAGCTAAACCAGCACGAAAAAGGAAGAAACAAAAATGTTTAGAATTCCATTAAAATTACGTAATTATAAAACTAAAACAACAGATTAGAACTAGAAATGGCCGAAATGCGGCGCAAGATGAGTATCTAACGATAAGGTTAAACGAATGCTAAAACAGGGCTTTACCACTAAAACTCGGTTTCAAAGAAAAGTCGATTTTTCCTAATTCTCAGTCTTTTCTTTCCAGGTTTCGCTTGATTCAACGGTTTTGGACCGGGACTGACCGATTCAGAGCAAAACCAGCACGAAAACGAGGAAATAAATTTTTTTACAAGTGCAATAAAATTACGTAAATATAAAACTGAAGGTAAGCGATTATAACTAGAAATGGCCTGAATGCGGCACGAGAACGGTGTCTAATGATTAGACTACACAAATGCTACAAGAAAAAACTGTTTGAGATACTATGGACTTAATAACGCGAGGATATAGGTGATTTCCTATAAAACAGGGCTGTACCACTATAACGCGTTTCAAAGAAAAAGTCGATTTTTTCCTAATTCTCAGTCTTTTCTTTCCAGGTTTCGCCTGATTCAAAGGTTGTGGACCGGGACTGACCGATTCAGAGCAAAACCAGCACGAAAACGAGGAAATAAAATTTTTACAAGAGCAATAAAATTACGTAAGCATAAAACTGAAGGAAAGCGATTATAACTAGAAATGGCCGAAATGCGGCGCAAGATGAGCATCTAACGATAAGGTTAAACGAATGCTACAATAAAAACAAATTTGGACTGCTTGAGATTCTAATAATAAAGATATCGGTGAATTCTATAAAACAGGGCTGTACCACTATAACGCGTTTCAAAGAAAAAGTCGATTTTTCTAATTCTCAGTCTTTCCAGGTTTCGCCTGATTCAAAGGTTGTGGACCGACTGACCTACCCAGAGCTAAACCAGCACGAAAACGAGGAAATAAAATTTTTACAAGTGCACAAAATTACGTAATTATAAAACTAAAACAACAGATTAGAACTAGAAATGGCCGAAATGCGGCGCAAGATGAGCATCTAACGATAAGGTTAAACGAATGCTACAATAAAAACAAATTTGGACTGCTTGAGATTCTAATACACAAAGATATCGGTGAATTCTATAAAACAGGACATCACCACTACACCTCGGTTTCAAAGAAAAAGTCGATTTTTCCTAATTCTCAGTCTTTTCTTTCCAGGTTTCGCCTGATTCAACGGTTTTGGACCGGGACTGACCGATTCAGAGCAAAACCAGCACGAAAACGAGGAAATAAAATTTTTACAAGAGCAATAAAATTACGTAAGCATAAAACTGAAGGTAAGCGATTATAACTAGAAATGGCCTGAATGCGGCACGAGAACGGTGTCTAATGATTAGACTACACAAATACTACAAGAAAAACTGTTTGAGATACTATGGACTTAATAACGAGAGGATATAGGTGATTTCCTATAAAACAGGGTTTTACCAATAGTGGTATAGACCACGGTTTCAAAGAAAAGTCGATTTTTCCTAATTTCAGTCTTTTCTTCCAGGTTTCGCCTGATTCAACGGTTTTGGACCGGGACTGACCGATTCAGAGCAAAACCAGCACGAAAAACGAAGAAATAAAATTTTACAAGTGCAATAAAATTACGTAATTATAAAACTAAAAATAACAGATTAGAATCCAGAAATGGCCGAAATGCGGCGCAAGATGAGTATCTAACGATAAGGTTAAACGAATGCTACAATAAAAACAAATTTGGACTGCTTGAGATTCTAATACACAAAGATATCGGTGAATTCCTATAAAACAGGACATCACCACTACACCTCGGTTTCAAAGAAAAAAACTGTTTGAGATACTATGGACTTAATAACGAGAGGATATAGGTGATTTCATAAAACAGGGCTGTACCACTATAACGCGTTTCAAAGAAAAGTCAATTTTTTCTAATTCTCAGTCTTTTCTTTCCACATTTCGCCTGATTCAAAGGTTGTGGACCGGACTGACCTACCCAGAGCTAAACCAGCACGAAAAACGAAGAAATAAAATTTTACAAGAGCAATAAAATTACGCAATTATAAAACTAAAAATAACAGATTAGAATCCAGAAATGGCCGAAATGCGGCGCAAGATGAGTATCTAACGATAAGGTTAAACGAATGCTAAAACAGGGCTGTACCACTATAACGCGTTTCAAAGAAAAGTCGATTTTTCCTAATTCTCAGTCTTTTCTTTCCAGGTTTCGCTTGATTCAACGGTTGTGGACCGGGACTGACCTACCCAGAGCTAAACCAGCACGAAATACGAAGACATAAAAATTTTACAAGTGCAATAAAATTACGTAATTATAAAACTAAAAATAACAGATTAGAATCCAGAAATGGCCGTAATGCGGCGCAAGATGAGCATCTAACGATAAGGTTAAACGAATGCTACAATAAAAACAAATTTGGACTGCTTGAGATTCTAATACACAAAGATATCGGTGAATTCCTATAAAACAGGACATCACCACTACACCTCGGTTTCCAAAGAAAAGTCGATTTTTCCTAATTCTCAGTCTTTTCATTCCAGGTTTCGCCTGATTCAACGGTTTTGGACCGGGACTGACCGATTCAGAGCAAAACCAGCACGAAAACGAGGAAATAAAATTTTTACAAGTGCAATAAAATTACGCAATTATAAAACTAAAAATAACAGATTAGAACTAGAAATGGCCTGAATGCGGCATCGAGAACGGTGTCTAATGATTAGACTACACAAATACAACAAGAAAAACTGTTTGAGATACTATGGACTTAATAACGCGAGGATATAGGTGATTTCCTATAAAACAGGGCTTTACCAATAGTGGTATAGACCACGGTTTCAAAGAAAAGTCGATTTTTCCTAATTCTGTGTGTTTTTCTTACAGGTTTTACCTGATTCGATGCTTGTGAACTGGGACTGACCGGCCGAGAGCAAAACAGCACGAAAAAGGAAGAAACAAAAATGTTTAGAATTCCATTAAAATTACGTAAGTATAAAACTGAAGGTAAGCGATTATAACTAGAAATGGCCTGAATGCGGCACGAGAACGGTGTCTAATAATTAGACTACACAAATACTACAAGAAAAACTGTTTGGAGATACTATGGACTTAATAACGAGAGGATATAGGTGATTTCCTATAAAACAGGGCTGTACCACTATAACGCGTTTCAAAGAAAAGTCGATTTTTCCTAATTCTCAGTCTTTTCTTTCCAGGTTTCGCTTGATTCAACGGTTGTGGATCGCGACTGACCTACCCAGAGCTAAACCAGCACGAAAAACGAAGAAATAAAATTTTTACAAGAGCAATAAAATTACGTAATTATAAAACTAAAAATAACAGATTAGAATCCAGAAATGGCCGTAATGCGGCGCAAGATGAGTATCTAACGATGAGGTTAAACGAATGCTACAATAAAAACAAATTTGGACTGCTTGAGATTCTAATATTAATAAAGATATCGGTGAATTCCTATAAAACAGGACATCACCACTACACCTCGGATTCAAAGAAAAGTCGATTTTTCCTAATTCTGTGTGTTTTTCTTACAGGTTTTACCTGATTTGATGCTTGTGAACTGGGACTGACCGGCCGAGAGCAAAACAGCACGAAAAAGGAAGAAACAAAAATGTTTAGAATTCCATTAAAATTACGTAAGTATAAAACTGAAGGTAAGCGATTATAATCCAGAAATGGCCTGAATGCGGCATCGAGAACGGTGTCTAATAATTAGACTACACAAATACTACAAGAAAAACTGTTTGAGATACTATGGACTTAATAACGAGAGGATATAGGTGATTTCATAAAACAGGGCTTTACCAATAGTGGTATAGACCACGGTTTCAAAGAAAAGTCGATTTTTCCTAATTTCAGTCTTTTCTTTCCAGGTTTCGCTTGATTCAACGGTTTTGGACCGGGACTGACCGATTCAGAGCAAAACCAGCACGAAAAACGAGGAAATAAAATTTTTACAAGTGCAATAAAATTACGCAATTATAAAACTAAAAACAACAGATTAGAACTAGAAATGGCCGAAATGCGGCGCAAGATGAGCATCTAACGATAAGGTTAAACGAATGCTACAATAAAAACAAATTTGACTGCTTGAGATTCTAATAATAAAGATATCGGTGAATTCCTATAAAACAACAGATTAGAACTAGAAATGGCCGTAATGCGGCGCAAGATGAGTATGTAACGATAAGGTTAAACGAATGCTACAATAAAAACAAATTTGACTGCTTGAGATTCTAATAATAAAGATATCGGTGAATTCTATAAAACAGGGCTTTACCACTAAAACTCGGTTTCAAAGAAAAAGTCGATTTTTCTAATTCTCAGTCTTTTCTTTCCACATTTCGCCTGATTCAACGGTTTTGGACCGGGACTGACCGATTCAGAGCAAAACCAGCACGAAATACGAAGAAATAAAATTTTTACAAGTGCAATAAAATTACGTAAGTATAAAACTGAAGGTAAGCGATTATAACTAGAAATGGCCTGAATGCGGCACGAGAACGGTGTCTAATAATTAGACTACACAAATACTACAAGAAAAACTGTTTGGAGATACTATGGACTTAATAACGAGAGGATATAGGTGATTTCCTATAAAACAGGGCTGTACCACTATAACGCGTTTCCAAAGAAAAGTCGATTTTTCCTAATTTCAGTCTTTTCTTTCCAGGTTTCGCTTGATTCAACGGTTGTGGATCGCGACTGACCTACCCAGAGCTAAACCAGCACGAAAACGAAGAAATAAATTTTTTACAAGTGCAATAAAATTACGTAATTATAAAACTAAAAATAACAGATTAGAATCCAGAAATGGCCGTAATGCGGCGCAAGATGAGTATCTAACGATGAGGTTAAACGAATGCTACAATAAAAACAAATTTGGACTGCTTGAGATTCTAATATTAATAAAGATATCGGTGAATTCCTATAAAACAGGACATCACCACTACACCTCGGATTCAAAGAAAAGTCGATTTTTCCTAATTCTGTGTGTTTTTCTTACAGGTTTTACCTGATTTGATGCTTGTGAACTGGGACTGACCGGCCGAGAGCAAAACAGCACGAAAAAGGAAGAAACAAAAATGTTTAGAATTCCATTAAAATTACGTAAGTATAAAACTGGAAGGTAAGCGATTATAACTAGAAATGGCCTGAATGCGGCACGAGAACGGTGTCTAATAATTAGACTACACAAATACTACAAGAAAAACTGTTTGAGATACTATGGACTTAATAACGAGAGGATATAGGTGATTTCCATAAAACAGGGCTGTACCACTATAACGCGGTTTCAAAGAAAAGTCGATTTTTCCTAATTCTCAGTCTTTTCTTTCCAGTTTTCGCTTGATTCAACGGTTGTGGACCGGGACTGACCTACCCAGAGCTAAACCAGCACGAAATACGAAGAAATAAATTTTTTTATAAGTGCAATAAAATTACGTAATTATAAAACTAAAAATAACAGATTAGAACTAGAAATGGCCGAAATGCGGCGCAAGATGAGTATCTAACGATAAGGTTAAACGAATGCTACACTAAAAAACAAATTTGGACTGCTTGAGATTCTAATACACAAAGATATCGGTGAATTCTATAAAACAGGACATCACCACTACACCTCGGTTTCAAAGAAAAGTCGATTTTTCCTAATTCTGTGTGTTTTTCTTACAGGTTTTACCTGATTCGATGCTTGTGAACTGGGACTGACCGGCCGAGAGCAAAACAGCACGAAAAAGGAAGAAACAAAAATGTTTAGAATTCCATTAAAATTACGTAAGTATAAAACTGAAGGTAAGCTGATTATAACTAGAAATGGCCTGAATGCGGCATCGAGAACGGTGTCTAATAATTAGACTACACAAATACTACAAGAAAAACTGTTTGGAGATACTATGGACTTAATAACGAGAGGATATAGGTGATTTCCTATAAAACAGGGCTGTACCACTATAACGCGTTTCAAAGAAAAGTCGATTTTTCCTAATTCTCAGTCTTTTCTTTCCAGGTTTCGCTTGATTCAACGGTTGTGGACCGGGACTGACCTACCCAGAGCTAAACCAGCACGAAAAAGGAAGAAACAAAATGTTTAGAATTCCATTAAAATTACGTAATTATAAAACTAAAAATAACAGATTAGAACTAGAAATGGCCGAAATGCGGCGCAAGATGAGCATCTAACGATAAGGTTAAACGAATGCTAAAACAGGGCTGTACCACTATAACGCGGTTTCAAAGAAAAGTCGATTTTTCTAATTCTCAGTCTTTTCTTCCAGGTTTCGCCTGATTCAAAGGTTGTGGACCGACTGACCTACCCAGAGCCAAACCAGCACGAAATACGAAGAAATAAAATTTTTACAAGTGCAATAAAATTACGTAATTATAAAACTAAAAATAACAGATTAGAACTAGAAATGGCCGAAATGCGGCGCAAGATGAGCATCTAACGATAAGGTTAAACGAATGCTAAAACAGGGCTTTACCACTAAAACTCGGTTTCAAAGAAAAAGTCGATTTTTCTAATTCTGTGTGTTTTTCTTACAGGTTTTACCTGATTCGATGCTTGTGAACTGGGACTGACCGGCCGAGAGCAAAACAGCACGAAAAAGGAAGAAACAAAATGTTTAGGAATTCCATTAAAATTACGTAAGTATAAAACTGAAGGTAAGCGATTATAACTAGAAATGGCCTGAATGCGGCACGAGAACTGTTTCTAATAATTAGACTACACAAATACTACAAGAAAAACTGTTTGGAGATACTATGGACTTAATAACGAGAGGATATAGGTGATTTCTATAAAACAGGGCTGTACCACTATAACGCGTTTCAAAGAAAAGTCGATTTTTCCTAATTCTCAGTCTTTTCTTTCCAGGTTTCCCTTGATTCAACGGTTGTGGACCGGGACTGACCTACCCAGAGCTAAACCAGCACGAAATACGAAGACATAAAAATTTTTACAAGTGCAATAAAATTACGTAATTATAAAACTAAAAATAACAGATTAGAATCCAGAAATGGCCGTAATGCGGCGCAAGATGAGTATCTAACGATAAGGTTAAACGAATGCTACAATAAAAACAAATTTGACTGCTTGAGATTCTAATATTAATAAAGATATCGGTGAATTCTATAAAACAGGACATCACCACTACACCTCGGTTTCAAAGAAAAGTCGATTTTTCTAATTCTGTGTGTTTTTCTTACAGGTTTTACCTGATTCGATGCTTGTGAACTGGGACTGACCGGCCGAGAGCAAAAACAGCACGAAAAAGGAAGAAACAAAATGTTTAGAATTCCATTAAAATTACGTAAGCATAAAACTGAAGGTAAGCTGATTATAACTAGAAATGGCCTGAATGCGGCACGAGAACTGTTTCTAATAATTAGACTACACAAATACTACAAGAAAAAACTGTTTGGAGATACTATGGACTTAATAACGAGAGGATATAGGTGATTTCCTATAAAACAGGGCTGTACCACTATAACGCGGTTTCAAAGAAAAGTCGATTTTTCTAATTCTCAGTCTTTTCTTCCAGGTTTCGCCTGATTCAACGGTTGTGGACCGACTGACCTACCCAGAGCCAAACCAGCACGAAAAAGGAAGAAACAAAATGTTTAGAATTCCATTAAAATTACGTAATTATAAAACTAAAAATAACAGATTAGAACTAGAAATGGCCGTAATGCGGCGCAAGATGAGTATCTAACGATTAGGTTAAACGAATGCTACAATAAAAAAACAAATTTGGACTGCTTGAGATTCTAATACACAAAGATATCGGTGAATTCCTATAAAACAGGACATCACCACTACACCTCGGTTTCAAAGAAAAAGTCGATTTTTTTCTAATTCTCAGTCTTTTCTTTCCACATTTCGCCTGATTCAAAGGTTGTGGACCGACTGACCTACCCAGAGCTAAACCAGCACGAAAACGAAGAAATAAAAATTTTACAAGTGCAATAAAATTACGTAATTATAAAACTAAAAACAACAGATTAGAACTAGAAATGGCCGAAATGCGGCGCAAGATGAGCATCTAACGATAAGGTTAAACGAATGCTAAAACAGGGCTTTACCACTAAAACTCGGTTTCAAAGAAAAAGTCGATTTTTCTAATTCTGTGTGTTTTTCTTACAGGTTTTACCTGATTCGATGCTTGTGAACTGGGACTGACCGGCCGAGAGCAAAAACAGCACGAAAAAGGAAGAAACAAAATGTTTAGAATTCCATTAAAATTACGTAAATATAAAACTGAAGGTAAGCGATTATAACTAGAAATGGCCTGAATGCGGCACGAGAACGGTGTCTAATAATTAGACTACACAAATACTACAAGAAAAACTGTTTGGAGATACTATGGACTTAATAACGAGAGGATATAGGTGATTTCCTATAAAACAGGGCTGTACCACTATAACGCGGTTTCAAAGAAAAAGTCGATTTTTTCCTAATTCTCAGTCTTTTCTTTCCAGGTTTCGCTTGATTCAACGGTTGTGGACCGACTGACCTACCCAGAGCTAAACCAGCACGAAATACGAAGACATAAAAATTTTACAAGTGCAATAAAATTACGTAATTATAAAACTAAAAATAACAGATAAGAACTAGAAATGGCCGTAATGCGGCGCAAGATGAGTATCTAACGATAAGGTTAAACAGATGCTACAATAAAAACAAATTTGGACTGCTTGAGATTCTAATACACAAAGATATCGGTGAATTCCTATAAAACAGGACATCACCACTACACCTCGGTTTCAAAGAAAAAGTCGTTTTTTTTCTAATTCTCAGTCTTTTCTTTCCACATTTCGCCTGATTCAAAGGTTGTGGACCGGGACTGAACCATCCAGAGCAAAACCAGCACGAAAACGAAGAAATAAAAATTTTTACAAGTGCAATAAAATTACGTAATTATAAAACTAAAAACAACAGATTAGAACTAGAAATGGCCGAAATGCGGCGCAAGATGAGTATCTAACGATAAGGTTAAACGAATGCTAAAACAGGGCTTTACCACTAAAACTCGGTTTCAAAGAAAAAGTCGTTTTTTTTCTAATTCTGTGTGTTTTTCTTACAGGTTTTACCTGATTCGATGCTTGTGAACTGGGACTGACCGGCCGAGAGCAAAAACAGCACGAAAAAGGAAGAAACAAAAATGTTTAGAATTCCATTAAAATTACGTAAGTATAAAACTGAAGGTAAGCGATTATAACTGGAAATGGCCTGAATGCGGCACGAGAACGGTGTCTAATAATTAGACTACACAAATACTACAAGAAAAAACTGTTTGGAGATACTATGGACTTAATAACGAGAGGATATAGGTGATTTCTATAAAACAGGGCTTTACCAATAGTGGTATAGACCACGGTTTCAAAGAAAAAGCCGATTTTTCCTAATTCTGTGTGTTTTTCTTACAGGTTTTACCTGATTCGATGCTTGTGAACTGGGACTGACCGGCCGAGAGCAAAACAGCACGAAAAAGGAAGAAACAAAAATGTTTAGAATTCCATTAAAATTACGTAAGTATAAAACTGAAGGTAAGCGATTATAACTAGAAATGGCCTGAATGCGGCACGAGAACGGTGTCTAATAATTAGACTACACAAATACTACAAGAAAAAACTGTTTGGAGATACTATGGACTTAATAACGAGAGGATATAGGTGATTTCTATAAAACAGGGCTGTACCACTATAACGCGGTTTCAAAGAAAAAGTCGATTTTTTCCTAATTCTCAGTCTTTTCTTTCCAGGTTTCGCTTGATTCAACGGTTGTGGACCGGGACTGACCTACCCAGAGCTAAACCAGCACGAAATACGAAGAAATAAAAATTTTACAAGTGCAATAAAATTACGTAATTATAAAACTAAAAATAACAGATTAGAACTAGAAATGGCCGTAATGCGGCGCAAGATGAGTATCTAACGATAAGGTTAAACGAATGCTACAATAAAAACAAATTTGACTGCTTGAGATTCTAATATTAATAAAGATATCGGTGAATTCCTATAAAACAGGACATCACCACTACACCTCGGTTTCAAAGAAAAAGTCGATTTTTCTAATTTCAGTCTTTTCTTTCCACATTTCGCCTGATTCAAAGGTTGTGGACCGGGACTGAACCATCCAGAGCAAAACCAGCACGAAAAACGAAGAAATAAAATTTTACAAGTGCAATAAAATTACGTAATTATAAAACTAAAAATAACAGATTAGAACTAGAAATGGCCGAAATGCGGCGCAAGATGAGCATCTAACGATAAGGTTAAACGAATGCTAAAACAGGGCTTTACCACTAAAACTCGGTTTCAAAGAAAAAGTCGATTTTTCCTAATTTCAGTCTTTTCTTCCAGGTTTCGCTTGATTCAACGGTTGTGGACCGACTGACCTACCCAGAGCTAAACCAGCACGAAATACGAAGAAATAAAATTTTACAAGCGCAATAAAATTACGTAATTATAAAACTAAAAATAACAGATTAGAACTAGAAATGGCCGAAATGCGGCGCAAGATGAGTATCTAACGATAAGGTTAAACGAATGCTACAATAAAAACAAATTTGGACTGCTTGAGATTCTAATACACAAAGATATCGGTGAATTCCTATAAAACAGGACATCACCACTACACCTCGGTTTCAAAGAAAAAGTCGATTTTTCCTAATTCTCAGTCTTTTCTTCCAGGTTTCGCCTGATTCAACGGTTTTGGACCGGGACTGACCGATTCAGAGCAAAACCAGCACGAAAACGAGGAAATAAAATTGTTTACAAGTGCAATAAAATTACGTAAATATAAAACTGAAGGTAAGCGATTATAACTAGAAATGGCCTGAATGCGGCACGAGAACGGTGTCTAATGATTAGACTACACAAATACTACAAGAAAAAACTGTTTGAGATACTATGGACTTAATAACGAGAGGATATAGGTGATTTCCTATAAAACAGGGCTTTACCAATAGTGGTATAGACCACGGTTTCAAAGAAAAAGTCGATTTTTTCCTAATTCTGTGTGTTTTTCTTACAGGTTTTTCCTGATTCGATGCTTGTGAACTGGGACTGACCTACCCAGAGCTAAACCAGCACGAAATACGAAGACATAAAAATTTTTACAAGTGCAATAAAATTACGTAATTATAAAACTAAAAATAACAGATTAGAACTAGAAATGGCCGTAATGCGGCGCAAGATGAGTATCTAACGATAAAGTTAAACGAATGCTACAATAAAAAACAAATTTGGACTGCTTGAGATTCTAATACACAAAGATATCGGTGAATTCCTATAAAACAGGACATCACCACTACACCTCGGTTTCAAAGAAAAAGTCGATTTTTCCTAATTTCAGTCTTTTCTTCCAGGTTTCGCCTGATTCAACTGTTTTGGGCCGGGACTGACCGATTCAGAGCAAAACCAGCACGAAAACGAGGAAATAAAATTTTTACAAGTGCAATAAAATTACGTAAATATAAAACTGAAGGTAAGCGATTATAACTAGAAATGGCCTGAATGCGGCACGAGAACGGTGTCTAATAATTAGACTACACAAATACTACAAGAAAAACTGTTTGGAGATACTATGGACTTAATAACGAGAGGATATAGGTGATTTCCTATAAAACAGGGCTGTACCACTATAACGCGTTTCCAAAGAAAAAGTCGATTTTTCCTAATTCTCAGTCTTTTCTTTCCAGGTTTCGCTTGATTCAACGGTTGTGGACCGGGACTGACCTACCCAGAGCTAAACCAGCACGAATACGAAGACATAAAAATTTTACAAGTGCAATAAAATTACGTAATTATAAAACTAAAAATAACAGATTAGAACTAGAAATGGCCGTAATGCGGCGCAAGATGAGTATCTAACGATAAGGTTAAACGAATGCTACAATAAAAACAAATTTGGACTGCTTGAGATTCTAATACACAAAGATATCGGTGAATTCCTATAAAACAGGACATCACCACTACACCTCGGTTTCAAAGAAAAAGTCGATTTTTCTAATTCTGTGTGTTTTTCTTACAGGTTTTACCTGATTCGATGCTTGTGAACTGGGACTGACCGGCCGAGAGCAAAACAGCACGAAAAAGGAAGAAACAAAATGTTTAGAATTCCATTAAAATTACGTAAGTATAAAACTGAAGGTAGCGATTATAACTAGAAATGGCCTGAATGCGGCACGAGAACGGTGTCTAATAATTAGACTACACAAATACTACAAGAAAAACTGTTTGGAGATACTATGGACTTAATAACGAGAGGATATAGGTGATTTCCTATAAAACAGGGCTGTACCACTATAACACGGTTTCAAAGAAAAAGTCGATTTTTCCTAATTCTCAGTCTTTTCTTTCCAGGTTTCGCTTGATTCAACGGTTTTGGACCGGGACTGACCCATCCAGAGCAAAACCAGCACGAAAAACGAAGAAATAAAATTTTACAAGTGCAATAAAATTACGTAATTATAAAACTAAAAACAACAGATTAGAACTAGAAATGGCCGAAATGCGGCGCAAGATGAGTATCTAACGATAAGGTTAAACGAATGCTAAAACAGGGCTTTACCACTAAAACTCGGTTTCAAAGAAAAGTCGATTTTTCCTAATTTCAGTCTTTTCTTTCCAGGTTTCGCTTGATTCAACGGTTGTGGACCGGGACTGACCGATTCAGAGCAAAACCAGCACGAAATACGAAGACATAAAAATTTTACAAGTGCACAAAATTACGTAATTATAAAACTAAAAATAACAGATTAGAACTAGAAATGGCCGTAATGCGGCGCAAGATGAGTATCTAACGATAAAGTTAAACGAATGCTAAAACAGGGCTTTACCACTAAAACTCGGTTTCAAAGAAAAGTCGATTTTTTCTAATTCTGTGTGTTTTTCTTACAGGTTTTACCTGATTCGATGCTTGTGAACTGGGACTGACCTACCCAGAGCTAAACCAGCACGAATACGAAGACATAAAAATTTTACAAGTGCAATAAAAACAAATTTGACTGCTTGAGATTCTAATACACAAAGATATCGGTGAATTCCTATAAAACAGGACATCACCACTACACCTCGGTTTCAAAGAAAAGTCGATTTTTCCTAATTCTCAGTCTTTTCTTTCCAGGTTTCGCCTGATTCAACGGTTTTGGACCGGGACTGACCGATTCAGAGCAAAACCAGCACGAAAAACGAGGAAATAAAATTTTTACAAGTGCACAAAATTACGTAAATATAAAACTGAAGGTAAGCGATTATAACTAGAAATGGCCTGAATGCGGCACGAGAACGGTGTCTAATGATTAGACTACACAAATACTACAAGAAAAACTGTTTGAGATACTATGGACTTAATAACGAGAGGATATAGGTGATTTCTATAAAACAGGGCTTTACCACTAAAACTCGGTTTCAAAGAAAAGTCGATTTTTTCTAATTCTCAGTCTTTTTCTTTCCAGGTTTCGCTTGATTCAACGGTTTTGGACCGGGACTGACCTACCCAGAGCTAAACCAGCACGAATACGAAGACATAAAAATTTTACAAGTGCAATAAAATTACGTAATTATAAAACTAAAAACAACAGATTAGAACTAGAAATGGCCGAAATGCGGCGCAAGATGAGCATCTAACGATAAGGTTAAACGAATGCTACAATAAAAACAAATTTGACTGCTTGAGATTCTAATAATAAAGATATCGGTGAATTCTATAAAACAGGGCTTTACCACTAAAACTCGGTTTCAAAGAAAAGTCGATTTTTCCTAATTCTGTGTGTTTTTCTTACAGGTTTTACCTGATTCGATGCTTGTGAACTGGGACTGACCTACCCAGAGCTAAACCAGCACGAATACGAAGACATAAAAATTTTACAAGTGCAATAAAAACAAATTTGACTGCTTGAGATTCTAATAATAAAGATATCGGTGAATTCTATAAAACAGGACATCACCACTACACCTCGGTTTCAAAGAAAAGTCGATTTTTCCTAATTCTCAGTCTTTTCTTTCCAGGTTTCGCCTGATTCAACTGTTTTGGGCCGGGACTGACCGATTCAGAGCAAAACCAGCACGAAAAACGAGGAAATAATTTTTTACAAGTGCAATAAAATTACGTAATTATAAAACTAAAAATAACAGATTAGAACTAGAAATGGCCGTAATGCGGCGCAAGATGAGTATCTAACGATAAGGTTAAACGAATGCTACAATAAAAACAAATTTGGACTGCTTGAGATTCTAATACACAAGATATCGGTGAATTCCTATAAAACAGGACATCACCACTACACCTCAGTTTCAAAGAAAAGTCGATTTTTCCTAATTCTGTGTGTTTTTCTTACAGGTTTTACCTGATTCGATGCTTGTGAACTGGGACTGACCGGCCGAGAGCAAAACAGCACGAAAAGGAAGAAACAAAATGTTTAGAATTCCATTAAAATTACGTAAATATAAAACTGAAGGTAGCGATTATAACTAGAAATGGCCGAAATGCGGCGCAAGATGAGTATCTAACGATAAGGTTAAACGAATGCTACAATAAAAACAAATTTGGACTGCTTGAGATTCTAATAATAAAGATATCGGTGAATTCTATAAAACAGGACATCACCACTACACCTCAGTTTCAAAGAAAAAGTCGATTTTTCCTAATTCTGTGTGTTTTTCTTACAGGTTTTACCTGATTCGATGCTTGTGAACTGGGACTGACCTACCCAGAGCTAAACCAGCACGAAAAACGAGGAAATAAAATTTTTACAAGTGCAATAAAATTACGTAAATATAAAACTGAAGGTAGCGATTATAACTAGAAATGGCCGTAATGCGGCGCAAGATGAGTATCTAACGATAAAGTTAAACGAATGCTAATACAGGGCTTTACCACTAAAACTCGGTTTCAAAGAAAAGTCGATTTTTCTAATTCTCAGTCTTTCCAGGTTTCGCTTGATTCAACGGTTGTGGACCGGGACTGACCCATCCAGAGCAAAACCAGCACGAAAAACGAAGAAATAAAATTTTTACAAGTGCAATATAATTACGTAATTATAAAACTAAAAACAACAGATTAGAACTAGAAATGGCCGAAATGCGGCGCAAGATGAGTATCTAACGATAAGGTTAAACGAATGCTAATACAGGGCTTTACCACTAAAACTCGGTTTCAAAGAAAAAGTCGATTTTTTCCTAATTCTCAGTCTTTTCTTTCCAGGTTTCGCTTGATTCAACGGTTGTGGACCGGGACTGACCTACCCAGAGCTAAACCAGCACGAAATACGAAGAAATAAAATTTTTACAAGTGCAATAAAATTACGTAATTATAAAACTAAAAATAACAGATTAGAACTAGAAATGGCCGAAATGCGGCGCAAGATGAGTATCTAACGATAAGGTTAAACGAATGCTACAATAAAAACAAATTTGGACTGCTTGAGATTCTAATAATAAAGATATCGGTGAATTCCTATAAAACAGGACATCACCACTACACCTCGGTTTCAAAGAAAAGTCGATTTTTCCTAATTCTGTGTGTTTTTCTTACAGGTTTTACCTGATTCGATGCTTGTGAACTGGGACTGACCGGCCGAGAGCAAAACAGCACGAAAAGGAAGAAACAAAATGTTTAGAATTCCATTAAAATTACGTAAGTATAAAACTGAAGGTAAGCGATTATAACTAGAAATGGCCTGAATGCGGCATCGAGAACGGTGTCTAATAATTAGACTACACAAATACTACAAGAAAAACTGTTTGAGATACTATGGACTTAATAACGAGGATATAGGTGATTTCCTATAAAACAGGGCTTTACCAATAGTGGTATAGACCACGGTTTCAAAGAAAAGTCGATTTTTCCTAATTCTCAGTCTTTTCTTTCCAGGTTTCGCTTGATTCAACGGTTGTGGACCGGACTGACCTACCCAGAGCTAAACCAGCACGAAATACGAAGACATAAAAATTTTTACAAGTGCAATAAAATTACGTAATTATAAAACTAAAAATAACAGATTAGAATCCAGAAATGGCCGTAATGCGGCGCAAGATGAGTATCTAACGATAAGGTTAAACGAATGCTACAATAAAAACAAATTTGGACTGCTTGAGATTCTAATACACAAAGATATCGGTGAATTCCTATAAAACAGGACATCACCACTACACCTCGGTTTCAAAGAAAAGTCGATTTTTCTAATTCTGTGTGTTTTTCTTACAGGTTTTACCTGATTCGATGCTTGTGAACTGGGACTGACCGGCCGAGAGCAAAACAGCACGAAAAAGGAAGAAACAAAATGTTTAGAATTCCATTAAAATTACGTAAGTATAAAACTGAAGGTAAGCGATTATAACTAGAAATGGCCTGAATGCGGCACGAGAACGGTGTCTAATAATTAGACTACACAAATACTACAAGAAAAAACTGTTTGGAGATACTATGGACTTAATAACGAGAGGATATACGTGATTTCCTATAAAACAGGGCTGTACCACTATAACACGGTTTCAAAGAAAAGTCGATTTTTCCTAATTCTCAGTCTTTTCTTCCAGGTTTCGCTTGATTCAACGGTTTTGGACCGGGACTGACCTACCCAGAGCTAAACCAGCACGAAATACGAAGAAATAAAATTTTTACAAGTGCAATATAATTACGTAATTATAAAACTAAAAACAACAGATTAGAACTAGAAATGGCCGAAATGCGGCGCAAGATGAGTATCTAACGATAAGGTTAAACGAATGCTAATACAGGGCTTTACCACTAAAACTCGGTTTCAAAGAAAAAGTCGATTTTTCCTAATTCTCAGTCTTTTCTTTCCAGGTTTCGCTTGATTCAACGGTTGTGGACCGGACTGACCTACCCAGAGCTAAACCAGCACGAAATACGAAGAAATAAAATTTTTACAAGTGCAATAAAATTACGTAAATATAAAACTGAAGGTAAGCGATTATAACTAGAAATGGCCGAAATGCGGCGCAAGATGAGTATCTAACGATAAGGTTAAACGAATGCTACAATAAAAACAAATTTGGACTGCTTGAGATTCTAATACACAAAGATATCGGTGAATTCCTATAAAACAGGACATCACCACTACACCTCGGTTTCAAAGAAAAAGTCGATTTTTCCTAATTCTCAGTCTTTTCTTTCCAGGTTTCGCTTGATTCAACGGTTTTGGACCGGGACTGACCGATTCAGAGCAAAACCAGCACGAAAACGAGGAAATAAAATTTTTACAAGTGCAATAAAATTACGTAATTATAAAACTAAAAATAACAGATTAGAATCCAGAAATGGCCGTAATGCGGCGCAAGATGAGCATCTAACGATAAGGTTAAACGAATGCTAATACAGGGCTTTACCACTAAAACTCGGTTTCAAAGAAAAGTCGATTTTTCCTAATTTCAGTCTTTCTTCCAGGTTTCGCCTGATTCAACGGTTTTGGACCGGGACTGACCTACCCAGAGCTAAACCAGCACGAAAACGAGGAAATAAAATTTTTACAAGTGCAATAAAATTACGTAAGCATAAAACTGAAGGTAGCGATTATAACTAGAAATGGCCGTAATGCGGCGCAAGATGAGTATCTAACGATAAAGTTAAACGAATGCTAATACAGGGCTTTACCACTAAAACTCGGTTTCAAAGAAAAGTCGATTTTTCTAATTCTGTGTGTTTTTCTTACAGGTTTTACCTGATTCGATGCTTGTGAACTGGGACTGACCGGCCGAGAGCAAAACAGCACGAAAAAGGAAGAAACAAAATGTTTAGAATTCCATTAAAATTACGTAAGTATAAAACTGAAGGTAAGCGATTATAACTAGAAATGGCCTGAATGCGGCACGAGAACGGTGTCTAATAATTAGACTACACAAATACTACAAGAAAAAACTGTTTGGAGATACTATGGACTTAATAACGAGAGGATATAGGTGATTTCCTATAAAACAGGGCTTTACCAATAGTGGTATAGACCACGGTTTCAAAGAAAAAGTCGATTTTTTCCTAATTCTGTGTGTTTTTCTTACAGGTTTTACCTGATTCGATGCTTGTGAACTGGGACTGACCGGCCGAGAGCAAAAACAGCACGAAAAAGGAAGAAACAAAATGTTTAGAATTCCATTAAAATTACGTAAGTATAAAACTGAAGGTAAGCTGATTATAACTAGAAATGGCCTGAATGCGGCATCGAGAACGGTGTCTTATAATTAGACTACACAAATACTACAAGAAAAACTGTTTGGAGATACTATGGACTTAATAACGAGAGGATATAGGTGATTTCCTATAAAACAGGGCTGTACCACTATAACGCGTTTCAAAGAAAAGTCGATTTTTCCTAATTCTCAGTCTTTTCTTTCCAGGTTTCGCTTGATTCAACGGTTGTGGACCGGGACTGACCTACCCAGAGCTAAACCAGCACGAAATACGAAGACATAAAATTTTTACAAGTGCAATAAAATTACGTAATTATAAAACTAAAAATAACAGATTAGAACTAGAAATGGCCGTAATGCGGCGCAAGATGAAGTATCTAACGATAAGGTTAAACGAATGCTACAATAAAAACAAATTTGGACTGCTTGAGATTCTAATATTAATAAAGATATCGGTGAATTCCTATAAAACAGGACATCACCACTACACCTCGGTTTCAAAGAAAAGTCGATTTTTCTAATTCTGTGTGTTTTTCTTACAGGTTTTACCTGATCTGATGCTTGTGAACTGGGACTGACCGGCCGAGAGCAAAACAGCACGAAAAAGGAAGAAACAAAATGTTTAGAATTCCATTAAAATTACGTAATTATAAAACTAAAAATAACAGATTAGAATCCAGAAATGGCCGAAATGCGGCGCAAGATGAGTATCTAACGATAAGGTTAAACGAATGCTACAATAAAAACAAATTTGGACTGCTTGAGATTCTAATACACAAAGATATCGGTGAATTCTATAAAACAGGACATCACCACTACACCTCGGTTTCAAAGAAAAAAACTGTTTGAAGATACTATGGACTTAATAACGAGAGGATATAGGTGATTTCCTATAAAACAGGGCTGTACCACTATAACGCGGTTTCAAAGAAAAGTCGATTTTTCCTAATTCTCAGTCTTTTCTTTCCAGGTTTCGCTTGATTCAACGGTTGTGGACCGGGACTGACCTACCCAGAGCTAAACCAGCACGAAATACGAAGAAATAAAATTTTTACAAGTGCAATAAAATTACGTAATTATAAATCTAAAAATAACAGATTAGAACTAGAAATGGCTGAAATGCGGCGCAAGATGAAGTATCTAACGATAAGGTTAAACGAATGCTACAATAAAAACAAATTTGGACTGCTTGAGATTCTAATACACAAAGATATCGGTGAATTCCTATAAAACAGGACATCACCACACTACACCTCGGTTTCAAAGAAAAGTCGATTTTTCTAATTCTCAGTCTTTTCTTTCCAGGTTTCGCCTGATTCAACGGTTTTGGACCGGGACTGACCGATTCAGAGCAAAACCAGCACGAAAAACGAAGAAATAAAATTTTTACATGTGCAATAAAATTACGTAATTATAAAACTAAAAACAACAGATTAGAACTAGAAATGGCCGAAATGCGGCGCAAGATGAGTATCTAACGATAAGGTTAAACGAATGCTAAAACAGGGCTTTACCACTAAAACTCGGTTTCAAAGAAAAGTCGATTTTTTCCTAATTCTCAGTCTTTTCTTTCCAGGTTTCGCTTGATTCAACGGTTGTGGACCGGGACTGACCTACCCAGAGCTAAACCAGCACGATATACGAAGAAATAAAATTTTTTACAAGTGCAATAAAATTACGTAATTATAAAACTAAAAATAACAGATTAGAACTAGAAATGGCCGAAATGCGGCGCAAGATGAGTATCTAACGATAAGGTTAAACGAATGCTACAATAAAAAACAAATTTGGACTGCTTGAGATTCTAATACACAAAGATATCGGTGAATTCCTATAAAACAGGACATCACCACTACACCTCGGTTTCAAAGAAATAGTCGATTTTTCCTAATTTCAGTCTTTTTCTTTCCAGGTTTCGCTTGATTCAACGGTTTTGGACCGGGACTGACCGATTCAGAGCAAAACCAGCACGAAAACGAGGAAATAAATATTTTTACAAGTGCAATAAAATTACGTAAATATAAAACTGAAGGTAAGCGATTATAACTAGAAATGGCTGAAATGCGGCGCAAGATGAGTATCTAACGATAAGGTTAAACGAATGCTAAAACAGGGCTTTACCACTAAAACTCGGTTTCAAAGAGAAAGTCGATTTTTTCCTAATTCTCAGTCTTTTCTTTCCGGGTTTCGCTTGATTCAACGGTTGTGGACCGGGACTGACCTACCCAGAGCAAAACCAGCACGAAAAACGAGGAAATAATTTTTTTTACAAGTGCAATAAAATTACGTAAATATAAAACTGAAGGTAAGCGATTATAACTAGAAATGGCCTGAATGCGGCACGAGAACGGTGTCTAATGATTAGACTACACAAATACTACAAGAAAAACTGTTTGAGATACTATGGACTTAATAACGCGAGGATATAGGTGATTTCCTATAAAACAGGGCTTTACCAATAGTGGTATAGACCACGGTTTCAAAGAAAAGTCGATTTTTTCCTAATTCTGTGTGTTTTTCTTACAGGTTTTACCTGATTCGATGCTTGTGAACTGGGACTGACCGGCCGAGAGCAAAACAGCACGAAAAAGGAAGAAACAAAATGTTTAGAATTCCATTAAAATTACGTAAGTATAAAACTGAAGGTAAGCGATTATAACTAGAAATGGCCTGAATGCGGCACGAGAACGGTGTCTAATGATTTAGACTACACAAATACTACAAGAAAAAACTGTTTGAGATACTATGGACTTAATAACGCGAGGATATAGGTGATTTCCTATAAAACAGGGCTTTACCAATAGTGGTATATACAACGGTTTCAAAGAAAAAGTCGATTTTTTCCTAATTCTGTGTGTTTTTCTTACAGATTTTACCTGATTCGATGCTTGTGAACTGGGACTGACCGGCCGAGAGCAAAAACAGCACGAAAAAGGAAGAAACAAAAATGTTTAGAATTCCATTAAAATTACGTAAGTATAAAACTGAAGGTAAGCGATTATAACTAGAAATGGCCTGAATGCGGCACGAGAACGGTGTCTAATGATTAGACTACACAAATACTACAAGAAAAAACTGTTTGAGATACTATGGACTTAATAACGAGAGGATATAGGTGATTTCCTATAAAACTGGGCTTTACCAATAGTGGTATAGACCACGGTTTCAAAGAAAAGTCGATTTTTCCTAATTCTGTGTGTTTTTCTTACAGGTTTTACCTGATTCGATGCTTGTGAACTGGGACTGACCGGCCGAGAGCAAAACAGCACGAAAAAGGAAGAAACAAAAATGTTTAGAATTCCATTAAAATTACGTAAGTATAAAACTGAAGGTAGCGATTATAACTAGAAATGGCCTGAATGCGGCATCGAGAACGGTGTCTAATGATTAGACTACACAAATACTACAAGAAAAACTGTTTGGAGATACTATGGACTTAATAACGAGGATATAGGTGATTTCCTATAAAACAGGGCTGTACCACTATAACGCGGTTTCAAAGAAAAGTCGATTTTTTCCTAATTCTCAGTCTTTTCTTTCCAGGTTTCGCTTGATTCAACGGTTGTGGACCGGGACTGACCTACCCAGAGCTAAACCAGCACGAAATACGAAGAAATAAAATTTTTACAAGTGCAATAAAATTACGTAATTATAAAACTAAAAATAACAGATTAGAATCCAGAAATGGCCGTAATGCGGCGCAAGATGAGTATCTAACGATAAGGTTAAACGAATGCTACAATAAAAACAAATTTGGACTGCTTGAGATTCTAATACACAAAGATATCGGTGAATTCTATAAAACAGGACATCACCACTACACCTCGGTTTCAAAGGAAAAGTCGATTTTTCTAATTCTCAGTCTTTTCTTTCCACATTTCGCCTGATTCAAAGGTTGTGGACCGACTGACCTACCCAGAGCAAAACCAGCACGAAAAACGAAGAAATAAAATTTTTACAAGTGCAATAAAATTACGTAATTATAAAACTAAAAATAACAGATTAGAACTAGAAATGGCCGAAATGCGGCGCAAGATGAGTATCTAACGATAAGGTTAAACGAATGCTAAAACAGGGCTTTACCACTAAAACTCGGTTTCAAAGAAAAGTCGATTTTTTCCTAATTTCAGTCTTTTCTTCCAGGTTTCGCTTGATTCAACGGTTGTGGACCGGGACTGACCGATTCAGAGCAAAACCAGCACGAAAAACGAAGAAATAAAATTTTTACAAGTGCAATAAAATTACGTAATTATAAAACTAAAAATAACAGATTAGAATCCAGAAATGGCCGAAATGCGGCGCAAGATGAGTATCTAACGATAAGGTTAAACGAATGCTAAAACAGGGCTTTACCACTAAAACTCGGTTTCAAAGAAAAAGTCGATTTTTCCTAAGTCTCAGTCTTTTTCTTTCCAGGTTTCGCTTGATTCAACGGTTGTGGACTGGGACTGACCTACCCAGAGCTAAACCAGCACGAAATACGAAGAAATAAAATTTTTACAAGTGCAATAAAATTACGTAATTATAAAACTAAAAATAACAGATTAGAACTAGAAATGGCCGTAATGCGGCGCAAGATGAGTATCTAACGATAAGGTTAAACGAATGCTACAATAAAAACAAATTTGGACTGCTTGAGATTCTAATACACAAAGATATCGGTGAATTCCTATAAAACAGGACATCACCACTACACCTCGGTTTCAAAGAAAAAGTCGATTTTTCTAATTCTGTGTGTTTTTCTTACAGGTTTTACCTGATTCGATGATTGTGAACTGGGACTGACCGGCCGAGAGCAAAACAGCACGAAAAAGGAAGAAACAAAATGTTTAGAATTCCATTAAAATTACGTAAGTATAAAACTGAAGGTAAGCGATTATAACTAGAAATGGCCTGAATGCGGCACGAGAACGGTGTCTAATAATTAGACTACACAAATACTACAAGAAAAACTGTTTGGAGATACTATGGACTTAATAACGAGAGGATATAGGTGATTTCCTATAAAACAGGGCTGTACCACTATAACGCGTTTCAAAGAAAAGTCGATTTTTCCTAATTCTCAGTCTTTTCTTTCCAGGTTTCGCCTGATTCAACGGTTTTGGACCGGGACTGACCGATCCAGAGCAAAACCAGCACGAAAACGAGGAAATAAAATTTTTACAAGTGCAATAAAATTACGTAAATATAAAACTGAAGGTAAGCGATTATAACTAGAAATGGCCTGAATGCGGCACGAGAACGGTGTCTAATGATTAGACTACACAAATACTACAAGAAAAACTGTTTGAGATACTAAGGACTTAATAACGCGAGGATATATGGGTGATTTCCTATAAAACAGGGCTTTACCAATAGTGGTATAGACCACGGTTTCAAAGAAAAAGTCGATTTTTCCTAATTCTGTGTGTTTTTCTTACAGGTTTTACCTGATTCGATGCTTGTGAACTGGGACTGACCGGCCGAGAGCAAAACAGCACGAAAAAGGAAGAAACAAAATGTTTAGAATTCCATTAAAATTACGTAAGTATAAAACTGAAGGTAAGCGATTATAACTAGAAATGGCCTGAATGCGGCACGAGAACGGTGTCTAATAATTAGACTACACAAATACTACAAGAAAAACTGTTTGAGATACTATGGACTTAATAACGAGAGGATATAGGTGATTTCTATAAAACAGGGCTTTACCAATAGTGGTATAGACCACGGTTTCAAAGAAAAAGTCGATTTTTTCTAATTCTGTGTGTTTTTCTTACAGGTTTTACCTGATTCGATGCTTGTGAACTGGGACTGACCGGCCGAGAGCAAAAACAGCACGAAAAGGAAGAAACAAAATGTTTAGAATTCCATTAAAATTACGTAATTATAAAACTGAAGGTAAGCGATTATAACTAGAAATGGCCTGAATGCGGCACGAGAACGGTGTCTAATAATTAGACTACACAAATACTACAAGAAAAAACTGTTTGAGATACTATGGACTTAATAACGAGAGGATATAGGTGATTTCCTATAAAACAGGGCTGTACCACTATAACGCGGTTTCAAAGAAAAGTCGATTTTTCCTAATTCTCAGTCTTTTCTTTCCAGGTTTCGCTTGATTCAACGGTTGTGGACTGGGACTGACCTACCCAGAGCAAAACCAGCACGAAAAACGAGGAAATAAAATTTTTACAAGTGCAATAAAATTACGTCAATATAAAACTGAAGGTAAGCGATTATAACTAGAAATGAACTGAATGCGGCACGAGAACGGTGTCTAATGATCAGACTACACAAATACTACAAGAAAAAACTGTTTGAGATACTATGGACTTAATAACGCGAGGATATAGGTGATTTCCTATAAAACAGGGCTTTACCAATAGTGGTATATACAACGGTTTCAAAGAAAAAGTCGATTTTTTCCTAATTCTGTGTGTTTTTCTTACAGATTTTACCTGATTCGATGCTTGTGAACTGGGACTGACCGGCCGAGAGCAAAAACAGCACGAAAAAGGAAGAAACAAAAATGTTTAGAATTCCATTAAAATTACGTAAGTATAAAACTGAAGGTAGCGATTATAACTAGAAATGGCCTGAATGCGGCACGAGAACGGTGTCTAATGATTAGACTACACAAATACTACAAGAAAAACTGTTTGAGATACTATGGACTTAATAACGCGAGGATATAGGTGATTTCTATAAAACAGGGCTTTACCACTAAAACTCGGTTTCAAAGGAAAAGTCGATTTTTCCTAATTCTGTGTGTTTTTCTTACAGGTTTTACCTGATTCGATGCTTGTGAACTGGGACTGACCTACCCAGAGCTAAACCAGCACGAAAACGAGGAAATAAAATTTTTTACAACTGCAATAAAATTACGTAAATATAAAACTGAAGGTAAGCTGATTATAACTAGAAATGGCCGTAATGCGGCGCAAGATGAGTATCTAACGATAAGGTTAAACGAATGCTACAATAAAAACAAATTTGACTGCTTGAGATTCTAATACACAAAGATATCGGTGAATTCTATAAAACAGGGCTTTACCACTAAAACTCGGTTTCAAAGAAAAGTCGATTTTTCAAATTCTGTGTGTTTTTCTTACAGGTTTTACCTGATTCGATGCTTGTGAACTGGGACTGACCTACCCAGAGCTAAACCAGCACGAAAAACGAAGAAATAAAATTTTACAAGTGCAATAAAATTACGTAATTATAAAACTAAAAATAACAGATTAGAACTAGAAATGGCCTGAATGCGGCACGAGAACGGTGTCTAATGATTAGACTACACAAATACTACAAGAAAAAACTGTTTGGAGATACTATGGACTTAATAACGAGAGGATATAGGAGATTTCCTATAAAACAGGGCTGTACCACTATAACGCGGTTTCAAAGAAAAAGTCGATTTTTTCCTAAGTCTCAGTCTTTTCTTTCCAGGTTTCGCTTGATTCAACGGTTGTGGACCGGGACTGACCTACCCAGAGCTAAACCAGCACGAAATACGAAGAAATAAAAATTTTTACAAGTGCAATAAAATTACGTAATTATAAAACTAAAAATAACAGATTAGAACTAGAAATGGCCGTAATGCGGCGCAAGATGAGTATCTAACGATAAGGTTAAACGAATGCTACAATAAAAAACAAATTTGGACTGCTTGAGATTCTAATACACAAAGATATCGGTGAATTCCTATAAAACAGGACATCACCACTACACCTCGGTTTCAAAGGAAAAGTCGATTTTTTTCTAATTCTCAGTCTTTTCTTTCCACATTTCGCCTGATTCAAAGGTTGTGGACCGGGACTGACACATCCAGAGCAAAACCAGCACGAAAAACGAAGAAATAAAATTTTACAAGTGCAATAAAATTACGTAATTATAAAACTAAAACAACAGATTAGAACTAGAAATGGCCGAAATGCGGCGCAAGATGAGTATCTAACGATAAGGTTAAACGAATGCTAAAACAGGGCTTTACCACTAAAACTCGGTTTCAAAGAAAAGTCGATTTTTCCTAATTCTCAGTCTTTTCTTTCCAGGTTTCGCTTGATTCAACGGTTGTGGACCGGGACTGAACCATCCAGAGCAAAACCAGCACGAAAAACGAAGAAATAAAATTTTACAAGTGCAATAAAATTACGCAATTATAAAACTAAAAACAACAGATTAGAACTAGAAATGGCCGAAATGCGGCGCAAGATGAGTATCTAACGATAAGGTTAAACGAATGCTAAAACAGGGCTTTACCACTAAAACTCGGTTTCCAAAGAAAAGTCGATTTTTCCTAAGTCTCAGTCTTTTCTTTCCAGGTTTCGCTTGATTCAACGGTTGTGGACTGGGACTGACCTACCCAGAGCTAAACCAGCACGAAATACGAAGAAATAAAAATTTTACAAGTGCAATAAAATTACGTAATTATAAAACTAAAAATAACAGATTAGAATCCAGAAATGGCCGAAATGCGGCGCAAGATGAGTATCTAACGATAAGGTTAAACGAATGCTACAATAAAAACAAATTTGGACTGCTTGAGATTCTAATACACAAAGATATCGGTGAATTCCTATAAAACAGGACATCACCACTACACCTCGGTTTCAAAGAAAAGTCGATTTTTCTAATTCTGTGTGTTTTTCTTACAGGTTTTACCTGATTCGATGATTGTGAACTGGGACTGACCGGCCGAGCAAAAACAGCACGAAAAAGGAAGAAACAAAATGTTTAGAATTCCATTAAAATTACGTAAATATAAAACTGAAGGTAAGCGATTATAACTAGAAATGGCCTGAATGCGGCACGAGAACGGTGTCTAATGATCAGACTACACAAATACTACAAGAAAAAACTGTTTGGAGATACTATGGACTTAATAACGAGAGGATATAGGTGATTTCCTATAAAACAGGGCTGTACCACTATAACGTTTTTCAAAGAAAAGTCGATTTTTCCTAATTCTCAGTCTTTTCTTTCCAGGTTTCGCCTGATTCAACGGTTTTGGACCGGGACTGACCGATCCAGAGCAAAACCAGCACGAAAAACGAGGAAATAAAATTTTTTACAAGTGCAATAAAATTACGTAAATATAAAACTGAAGGTAAGCGATTATAACTAGAAATGGCCGTAATGCGGCGCAAGATGAGTATCTAACGATAAGGTTAAACGAATGCTAAAACAGGGCTTTACCACTAAAACTCGGTTTCAAAGAAAAAGTCGATTTTTCCTAATTCTCAGTCTTTTCTTTCCAGGTTTCGCCTGATTCAACGGTTGTGGACCGACTGACCTACCCAGAGCAAAACCAGCACGAAAACGAGGAAATAAATTTTTACAAGTGCAATAAAATTACGTAAATATAAAACTGAAGGTAAGCTGATTATAACTAGAAATGGCCTGAATGCGGCACGAGAACGGTGTCTAATGATTAGACTACACAAATACTACAAGAAAAACTGTTTGAGATACTAAGGACTTAATAACGCGAGGATATATGGGTGATTTCCTATAAAACAGGGCTTTACCAATAGTGGTATAGACCACGGTTTCAAAGAAAAGTCGATTTTTCCTAATTATGTGTGTTTTTCTTACAGGTTTTACCTGATTCGATGCTTGTGAACTGGGACTGACCGGCCGAGAGCAAAAACAGCACGAAAAAGGAAGAAACAAAAATGTTTAGAATTCCATTAAAATTACGTAAGTATAAAACTGAAGGAAAGCGATTATAACTAGAAATGGCCTGAATGCGGCACGAGAACGGTGTCTAATAATTAGAATACACAATTACTACAAGAAAAAACTGTTTGAGATACTATGGACTTAATAACGAGAGGATATAGGTGATTTCCTATAAAACAGGGCTTTACCAATAGTGGTATAGACCACGGTTTCAAAGAAAAGTCGATTTTTCCTAATTCTGTGTGTTTTTCTTACAGGTTTTACCTGATCTGATGCTTGTGAACTGGGACTGACCGGCCGAGAGCAAAACAGCACGAAAAAGGAAGAAACAAAATGTTTAGAATTCCATTAAAATTACGTAAGTATAAAACTGAAGGTAAGCGATTATAACTAGAAATGGCCTGAATGCGGCACGAGAACGGTGTCTAATAATTAGACTACACAAATACTACAAGAAAAACTGTTTGGAGATACTATGGACTTAATAACGAGAGGATATAGGTGATTTCCTATAAAACAGGGCTGTACCACTATAACGCGTTTTCAAAGAAAATGTCGATTTTTCCTAATTCTCAGTCTTTTCTTTCCAGGTTTCGCCTGATTCAACGGTTGTGGACCGGGACTGACCTACCCAGAGCTAAACCAGCACGAAAAAGGAAGAAACAAAATGTTTAGAATTCCATTAAAATTACGTAAGTATAAAACTGAAGGAAAGCGATTATAACTAGAAATGAACTGAATGCGGCACGAGAACGGTGTCTAATAATTAGACTACACAAATACTACAAGAAAAACTGTTTGAGATACTAAGGACTTAATAACGAGGATATAGGTGATTTCTATAAAACAGGGCTGTACCACTATAACGCGGTTTCAAAGAAAAGTCGATTTTTCTAATTCTGTGTGTTTTTCTTACAGGTTTTACCTTATTCGATGCTTGTGAACTGGGACTGACCGGCCGAGAGCAAAACAGCACGAAAAAGGAAGAAACAAAATGTTTAGAATTCCATTAAAATTACGTAAGTATAAAACTGAAGGTAAGCGATTATAACTAGAAATGGCCGTAATGCGGCGCAAGATGAGTATCTAACGATAAGGTTAAACGAATGCTAAAACAGGGCTTTACCAATAGTGGTATAGACCACGGTTTCAAAGAAAAAGTCGATTTTTCCTAATTCTGTGTGTTTTTCTTACAGGTTTTACCTGATTCGATGCTTGTGAACTGGGACTGACCGGCCGAGAGCAAAACAGCACGAAAAAGGAAGAAACAAAATGTTTAGAATTCCATTAAAATTACGTAAATATAAAACTGAAGGAAAGCGATTATAACTAGAAATGGCCGTAATGCGGCGCAAGATGAGTATCTAACGATAAGGTTAAACGAATGCTACAATAAAAACAAATTTGACTGCTTGAGATTCTAATACACAAAGATATCGGTGAATTCTATAAAACAGGGCTGTACCACTATAACGTTTTTCAAAGAAAAGTCGATTTTTCCTAATTATGTGTGTTTTTCTTACAGGTTTTACCTGATTCGATGATTGTGAACTGGGACTGACCGGCCGAGAGCAAAACAGCACGAAAAAGGAAGAAACAAAATGTTTAGAATTCCATTAAAATTACGTAAGCATAAAACTGAAGGTAAGCTGATTATAACTAGAAATGGCCGTAATGCGGCGCAAGATGAGTATCTAACGATAAGGTTAAACGAATGCTAAAACAGGGCTTTACCACTAAAACTCGGTTTCAAAGAAAAGTCGATTTTTCTAATTCTGTGTGTTTTTCTTACAGGTTTTACCTGATTCGATGCTTGTGAACTGGGACTGACCGGCCGAGAGCAAAACAGCACGAAAAAGGAAGAAACAAAATGTTTAGAATTCCATTAAAATTACGTAAGTATAAAACTGAAGGTAAGCGATTATAACTAGAAATGGCCTGAATGCGGCACGAGAACGGTGTCTAATAATTAGACTACACAAATACTACAAGAAAAAACTGTTTGAGATACTATGGACTTAATAACGCGAGGATATATGGGTGATTTCCTATAAAACAGGGCTGTACCACTATAACGCGGTTTCAAAGAAAAGTCGATTTTTCCTAATTCTCAATCTTTTCTTTCCAGGTTTCGCTTGATTCAACGGTTGTGGACCGACTGACCTACCCAGAGCTAAACCAGCACGAAAACGAGGAAATAAATTTTTTTCTAATTCTCAATCTTTTCTTTCCAGGTTTCGCTTGATTCAACGGTTGTGGACCGGGACTGACCTACCCAGAGCAAAACCAGCACGAAAACGAGGAAATAAATTTTTACAAGTGTAATAAAATTACGTCAATATAAAACTGAAGGTAAGCGATTATAACTAGAAATGAACTGAATGCGGCACGAGAACGGTGTCTAATGATCAGACTACACAAATACTACAAGAAAAACTGTTTGAGATACTATGGACTTAATAACGAGAGGATATAGGTGATTTCCTATAAAACAGGGTTTTACCAATAGTGGTATAGACCACGGTTTCAAAGAAAAGTCGATTTTTCCTAATTATGTGTGTTTTTCTTACAGGTTTTACCTTATTCGATGCTTGTGAACTGGGACTGACCGGCCGAGAGCAAAACAGCACGAAAAAGGAAGAAACAAAATGTTTAGAATTCCATTAAAATTACGTAAATATAAAACTGAAGGTAAGCGATTATAACTAGAAATGAACTGAATGCGGCACGAGAACGGTGTCTAATGATTAGACTACACAAATACTACAAGAAAAACTGTTTGAGATACTATGGACTTAATAACGAGGATATAGGTGATTTCCTATAAAACAGGGCTGTACCACTATAACGCGTTTTCAAAGAAAAAGTCGATTTTTCCTAATTCTCAGTCTTTTCTTTCCAGGTTTCGCTTGATTCAACGGTTGTGGACCGGGACTGACCTACCCAGAGCAAAACCAGCACGAAAACGAGGAAATATTTTTTTTACAAGTGTAATAAAATTACGTCAATATAAAACTGAAGGTAAGCGATTATAACTAGAAATGAACTGAATGCGGCACGAGAACGGTGTCTAATGATCAGACTACACAAATACTACAAGAAAAACTGTTTGAGATACTATGGACTTAATAACGAGAGGATATAGGTGATTTCTATAAAACAGGGCTTTACCAATAGTGGTATAGACCACGGTTTCAAAGAAAAGTCGATTTTTCCTAATTATGTGTGTTTTTCTTACAGGTTTTACCTTATTCGATGCTTGTGAACTGGGACTGACCGGCCGAGAGCAAAACAGCACGAAAAAGGAAGAAACAAAATGTTTAGAATTCCATTAAAATTACGTAAGTATAAAACTGAAGGTAAGCTGATTATAACTAGAAATGGCCTGAATGCGGCACGAGAACGGTGTCTAATAATTAGACTACACAAATACTACAAGAAAAAACTGTTTGGAGATACTATGGACTTAATAACGAGAGGATATAGGTGATTTCTATAAAACAGGGCTGTACCACTATAACGCGTTTTCAAAGAAAAGTCGATTTTTCCTAATTCTCAGTCTTTTCTTTCCAGGTTTCGCTTGATTCAACGGTTGTGGACCGGGACTGACCTACCCAGAGCAAAACCAGCACGAAAAACGAGGAAATATTTTTTTTTACAAGTGTAATAAAATTACGTCAATATAAAACTGAAGGTAAGCGATTATAACTAGAAATGAACTGAATGCGGCACGAGAACGGTGTCTAATGATCAGACTACACAAATACTACAAGAAAAAACTGTTTGAGATACTATGGACTTAATAACGAGAGGATATAGGTGATTTCCTATAAAACAGGGCTTTACCAATAGTGGTATAGACCACGGTTTCAAAGAAAAAGTCGATTTTTTCCTAATTATGTGTGTTTTTCTTACAGGTTTTACCTTATTCGATGCTTGTGAACTGGGACTGACCGGCCGAGAGCAAAAACAGCACGAAAAAGGAAGAAACAAAATGTTTAGAATTCCATTAAAATTACGTAATTATAAAACTAAAAATAACAGATTAGAACTAGAAATGGCCTGAATGCGGCACGAGAACGGTGTCTAATAATTAGACTACACAAATACTACAAGAAAAACTGTTTGGAGATACTATGGACTTAATAACGAGAGGATATAGGTGATTTCTATAAAACAGGGTTTTACCAATAGTGGTATAGACCACGGTTTCAAAGAAAAGTCGATTTTTCCTAATTCTCAGTCTTTTCTTTCCAGGTTTCGCTTGATTCAACGGTTGTGGACCGGGACTGACCTACCCAGAGCTAAACCAGCACGAAATACGAAGAAATAAAATTTTACAAGTGCAATAAAATTACGTAAATATAAAACTGAAGGTAAGCGATTATAACTAGAAATGGCCTGAATGCGGCACGAGAACGGTGTCTAATAATTAGACTACACAAATACTACAAGAAAAACTGTTTGAGATACTATGGACTTAATAACGAGAGGATATAGGTGATTTCCTATAAAACAGGGCTGTACCACTATAACGCGGTTTCAAAGAAAAGTCGATTTTTCCTAATTCTGTGTGTTTTTCTTACAGGTTTTACCTGATTCGATGCTTGTGAACTGGGACTGACCGGCCGAGAGCAAAACAGCACGAAAAAGGAAGAAACAAAATGTTTAGAATTCCATTAAAATTACGTAAGTATAAAACTGAAGGTAAGCGATTATAACTAGAAATGGCCTGAATGCGGCACGAGAACGGTGTCTAATGATTAGACTACACAAATACTACAAGAAAAACTGTTTGAGATACTATGGACTTAATAACGAGGATATAGGTGATTTCCTATAAAACAGGACATCACCACTACACCTCGGTTTCAAAGAAAAAGTCGATTTTTCCTAATTCTGTGTGTTTTTCTTACAGGTTTTACCTGATTCGATGCTTGTGAACTGGGACTGACCGGCCGAGAGCAAAACAGCACGAAAAAGGAAGAAACAAAATGTTTAGAATTCCATTAAAATTACGTAACTATAAAACTGAAGGTAAGCGATTATAACTAGAAATGAACTGAATGCGGCACGAGAACGGTGTCTAATGATTAGACTACACAAATACTACAAGAAAAACTGTTTGAGATACTATGGACTTAATAACGAGAGGATATAGGTGATTTCCTATAAAACAGGGCTGTACCACTATAACGCGTTTTCAAAGAAAAGTCGATTTTTCCTAATTCTGTGTGTTTTTCTTACAGGTTTTACCTGATTCGATGCTTGTGAACTGGGACTGACCGGCCGAGAGCAAAACAGCACGAAAAAGGAAGAAACAAAATGTTTAGAATTCCATTAAAATTACGTAAGCATAAAACTGAAGGTAAGCGATTATAACTAGAAATGGCCTGAATGCGGCACGAGAACGGTGTCTAATAATTAGACTACACAAATACTACAAGAAAAACTGTTTGGAGATACTATGGACTTAATAACGAGGATATAGGTGATTTCTATAAAACAGGGCTTTACCAATAGTGGTATAGACCACGGTTTCAAAGAAAAGTCGATTTTTCCTAATTCTCAGTCTTTTCTTTCCAGGTTTCGCTTGATTCAACGGTTGTGGACCGACTGACCTACCCAGAGCTAAACCAGCACGAAATACGAAGAAATAAAATTTTACAAGTGCAATAAAATTACGTAAGTATAAAACTGAAGGTAAGCGATTATAACTAGAAATGGCCTGAATGCGGCACGAGAACGGTGTCTAATGATTAGACTACACAAATACTACAAGAAAAACTGTTTGGAGATACTATGGACTTAATAACGAGAGGATATAGGTGATTTCCTATAAAACAGGACATCACCACTACACCTCGGTTTCAAAGAAAAAGTCGATTTTTCCTAATTCTCAGTCTTTTCTTTCCAGGTTTCGCTTGATTCAACGGTTGTGGACCGGGACTGACCTACCCAGAGCTAAACCAGCACGAAATACGAAGAAATAAAATTTTACAAGTGCAATAAAATTACGTAAGTATAAAACTGAAGGTAAGCGATTATAACTAGAAATGGCCTGAATGCGGCACGAGAACGGTGTCTAATAATTAGACTACACAAATACTACAAGAAAAACTGTTTGAGATACTATGGACTTAATAACGAGAGGATATAGGTGATTTCCTATAAAACAGGACATCACCACTACACCTCGGTTTCAAAGAAAAAGTCGATTTTTCCTAATTCTCAGTCTTTTCTTTCCAGGTTTCGCTTGATTCAACGGTTGTGGACCGGGACTGACCTACCCAGAGCTAAACCAGCACGAAATACGAAGAAATAAAATTTTACAAGTGCAATAAAATTACGTAAGTATAAAACTGAAGGTAAGCGATTATAACTAGAAATGGCCTGAATGCGGCACGAGAACGGTGTCTAATAATTAGACTACACAAATACTACAAGAAAAACTGTTTGAGATACTATGGACTTAATAACGAGAGGATATAGGTGATTTCCTATAAAACAGGACATCACCACTACACCTCGGTTTCAAAGAAAAAGTCGATTTTTCCTAATTCTGTGTGTTTTTCTTACAGGTTTTACCTGATTCGATGCTTGTGAACTGGGACTGACCGGCCGAGAGCAAAACAGCACGAAAAAGGAAGAAACAAAATGTTTAGAATTCCATTAAAATTACGTAAGTATAAAACTGAAGGTAAGCGATTATAACTAGAAATGGCCTGAATGCGGCACGAGAACGGTGTCTAATAATTAGACTACACAAATACTACAAGAAAAACTGTTTGAGATACTATGGACTTAATAACGAGAGGATATAGGTGATTTCCTATAAAACAGGACATCACCACTACACCTCGGTTTCAAAGAAAAAGTCGATTTTTCCTAATTCTCAGTCTTTTCTTTCCAGGTTTCGCTTGATTCAACGGTTGTGGACCGGGACTGACCTACCCAGAGCTAAACCAGCACGAAATACGAAGAAATAAAATTTTACAAGTGCAATAAAATTACGTAAGTATAAAACTGAAGGTAAGCGATTATAACTAGAAATGGCCTGAATGCGGCACGAGAACGGTGTCTAATAATTAGACTACACAAATACTACAAGAAAAACTGTTTGAGATACTATGGACTTAATAACGAGAGGATATAGGTGATTTCCTATAAAACAGGACATCACCACTACACCTCGGTTTCAAAGAAAAAGTCGATTTTTCCTAATTCTGGCCACCCTGGACCTGACTCCAGAAGGCAAGGCCATTTTCAATCTCAAGACCCTTTGCGGCCTCTCCGGCATATCTGTGGAGGCCCCTCAAACGCGGACTCGTTGGACAGTGTCATCGCTGTCAATTTTACGGCCACTGGCCAGAAACTGTTTTGCCAGGCCCAGATGCGTCAAATGCATCGGGGACTATGGCACCGGACTGTTCGCGCCCCTCCGGAGCGACAGAGCCCCCAGCGTGCTGCCTATGCGAGGCAGAGGGCCACCCAGCGAGTTATCGCGGGTGTCCCAAAGCGCCGCAGAGGCAACGCGGCGGGACTACTCAAAATGGCAAAAAAGCCAAACCAAAAAAAGCGACACCAACCCCAGCCATCCCCGTAAGGGCCGCGCCTGCTCCCAGGCCCGCCCCCACTCCAGCTGCAGCTCCAGCTCCAGCCCCCAAACCCGCTGCCCCCTTGCAAGCCCCTAAGGCCCCTGCAAAGCCAGCCTGGGCAATGCCTCCTGCTATGGCGCGCAAACAAGTCGCGCCTATCACTAGGCCAAACCCCTCCCCCGTGCAGCCTGCCACCTCAGCGCAGGCCACACCTCAACCTCTGGGTATGCAAAACCCAATTACTTACTCGCTTAACTTCATCAGCTCGCTCGATTTCAACGCCCTGGAGGACCTCACCAACATGGGGATCCGCCTCCAGCAGGCCAAAACGCCCTTCGAAATGCTGCAGATCACTGCAGAACACATGGGCACCATACGCTCCTTCTGGGCTCTCCAGAATGGTCCCATGCCCAGTAGGGCAACCCCCTAGTTCTGTCTCCAATGGCTAACACACCATTAGGTCGAGTCAAACCCCGCTCTCTGACTGTCTCGTATTTCAACGCGGACGGACTCAGGTCTCAAAGGACGAAGTAGCGATCCATTTAAAGAAACACAACGTCGACGTTATGCTAGTGCAAGAAACCTTCTTAAAACCTAGCCACAGCGATCCCAAGATCGCAAATTACAGAGTCATCCGTGGTGACAGGTTGTCCGCCCGCAAAGGCGGCACCCTGATCTACTACAAAAGGTGCTTGCACTGCGTACCGCTCGAGGTTCCGCGATTAACAAACATAGAAGCCACCGCGTGTAGGGTGGCTATGACCGGTCATAGCCCGATAGTTATCGCCTCGGTTTATCTATCACCGACGAAAACAGTTCTAGAATCGGACATCAGGACCCTAATCAACCTAGGGCCGTCGGTCGTCTTAGCAGGCGACCTAAACAGCAAACATGCCTCCTGGCATTCGACAAGGGAGAACAAAAACGGCAAGGCGCTTCACGCCCTCATGGGCTCTTATAGCTTCGACATTATAGCCCCCGTCTCCCCGACACGTTACGCTCTAAACTTTACACGTCAAACACCCGACGTTTTAGATATTGCGTTAATCAAAAATATCATCCTAGCGGTCGACTCCATCGAACCGCTACACGAATTATCATCGGATCATAGGCCGGTGCTCCTCAAGCTGGGCCAATCGACAGGCGAGGTCCCTCAGACCAAAACCATAGTCAACTGGCGTGCTCTCGAAGGTAAACTCAGAGCCACGACCACCCAGCAGCTAGATATTTCAACTAACGAGATCGACTCACCTGACAAGGCGTTTCGGGCGATCGACTCTTTAACTTCACACCTTAGCTCGGCCGTCGAAGACTCGAAAAGGACGGTCCCCACGTCGACCGATCAATTCGGGGTCCTTCCCTCGAGTCTCCGCCGACTGATAAGATCAAAAATCGCGCGGCAAAGCTTCACGATAGATACCCGACGGATGTTAATCGCGTTAGACTGCGCCACCTCCAAAGGGAGGTCAAAGAGCGCATAAAATCTTACAACGATCAAAATGGGGCGACCTGCTAGCAGACCTCGAGCCTTCGAATACCGCCTACTGGCGTGTGGCGCAGGGTCTCAAAGCAGACACCATCACACAAATGCCGCCTCTAATTTTACCGGATAACGCTACTCTCGCATTCGACGACTCAGAGAAAGCCGAATATCTCGCGGACAGTCTAGAGAGCCAATGCTCCCCGTCGAACTCCCCCGCGGACCAAGACCACCTCCGAAAGGTGAACGCCGACGTGGCGCTTAGGGCGTCGTTACCACCAGCGGGCGAACCGTTAGAACCCGTGACCACCGACGAGGTCACCAACATTATAAAAAACCTCAAAAAGAGGTCAGCTCCCGGTCCCGACGGGATTAACAATAAAATAATTAAAGCGCTTCCCGCTAATATCATCTGCCTCCTTGTGGCAATATTCAATACACTCCTCTCCAGCTGCTCCTTCCCGGATGCCTGGAAGGAAGCGGACGTCATCGGGATACCCAAACCGCACAAACCGCGGAACCTACCCACCAGCTATCGCCCAATCAGTCTCCTGAACTCCGTGGGCAAGGTATACGAAAGGATTATTCTTAGGCGACTTAAAGAACACGTCCTAGCTAATAGATTACTTCCCGACGAACAGTTCGGGTTTAGGAATACGCACTCCTGCGTTCAACAGGCCTTCCGCTTAACGGAACACATTCTCGCAGGGCTAACCCTGAAAAACCCCATCGGTACTGGTGCACTATTCTTCGATGTCGCAAAGGCATTCGACAAAGTCTGGCACAACGGTTTAATTTATAAACTTCACTCCATCAACATACCAGACAGGCTCGTGCACATCATACGAGCCTTCTTGTCGAATCGCACTTTTCGATATCGAGTCGACGGCACGCGCTCCTCAAGCCGGCCGCTCCTAGCAGGTGTCCCTCAGGGCTCCGTTCTTTCCCCCCCCTCTTATTCTCACTTTACACAAGTAATGTCCCGAAAGATCCGCAGGTCAGTCTTGCGCTTTTCGCAGACGATACCGCCCTATACTATTCAAACTTACACAAGGGCCATATCACCATCCGACTCCAAGCCGCAGCCAACCGCCTCGCCGAGTGGTTTCGGTTATGGAGAATCGAAATTAACCCGGATAAAAGTGCAGCAGTCTTCTTCTGGAGAGGCTCATCCGATCCATTCTGCACTGCATCAGTACCTAACCGTAGAAAGCTAGGACGTATCACGATCTTCGACCGTCCCATTCCCCTGGGTAGAAACGGTCAAATACCTAGGGGTCACCTTTGACCGTAAACTCAACTTCCGTCCGCATATTATAAATGCGAGGAATAAGGCCGCGTTTGTCATGAGCCGGCTTCACCCGCTCATCTGCGCTAAAAGCAAAATGTCCTTAAGACACAAACTCCTTCTATATAAGACCTGCGTAAGGCCTATTATGACCTACGCCTGCGTCGTCTTCGCCCACGTAGCCGAAATCAAAATTAAACAACTCCAAACGGTTCAAAACCGTTTCACTAGAATCGCAACCGGAGCAGAGCCGTACCAACGCAACATCGATCTGCACAGTGACTTACACCTCGTCACCATACCGGAATACCTCAAATCTCTCTCGCAGCGCTTCTTCGAGAAAGCGCTTTCGCATTCTAACCCGCTAGTGGTAAACGCCGCAACCTACGATCCGGATCCGAATCCGGTAACTACGAACCGTAGACCCCGTCACGTCCTCGACGACCCCCACTTCATGGGGGAACCAAACGCCAGTCCATCCTCAACGGACCCCGGACCCACACACAGTGCAAACACCTCGTCGCGTCGCCCTCGCCTCCGAGCGCGACGCAATCTTCGCGACACCGCGTCAGGGCGGTTCTCACCGCCCACAGCTTCCGATTGATATGATAACAGGTGGCGTCCGTCAGAGGCTAGGTTCGCATACCGAAACCTCGGACGGTCATTAGTCATCACCATCCATTCTCCACTCGGGAGAATCACAATATAGCTAGCGAACTGGCAACTTGGGTGGCATCATTAGATAGGTGTGAGATCAAAGAGTAGAGCGACACGCTCAGTTTATGAGCGCTTTGTGTAAGTAAGAGAACCACAGTAGGCAAAACACGGTTAAAATAAAACCAGCTCACGGACCCTCAGTTCCGTGAGCCCTGTATCCGATGAAGCTGTAAGAGCCGCATAGGCTAACAGCATAAACATCAACAGAATCTAGATAACTAGAAATGGCCTGAATGCGGCATCGAGAACGGTGTCTAATGATTAGACTACACAAATACTACAAGAAAAACTGTTTCGAGATACTATGGACTTAATAACGAGAGGATATAGGTGATTTCTATAAAACAGGGCTTTACCAATAGTGGTATAGACCACGGTTTCAAAGAAAAAGTCGATTTTTCCTAATTCTCAGTCTTTTCTTTCCAGGTTTCGCTTGATTCAACGGCTGTGGACCGGGACTGACCTACCCAGAGCTAAACCAGCACGAAAAACGAGGAAATAAAATTTTTACAAGTGCAATAAAATTACGTAATTATAAAACTAAAAATAACAGATTAGAACTAGAAATGGCCTGAATGCGGCACGAGAACGGTGTCTAATAATTAGACTACACAAATACTACAAGAAAAAACTGTTTGAGATACTATGGACTTAATAACGAGAGGATATAGGTGATTTCCTATAAAACAGGGCTTTACCAATAGTGGTATAGACCACGTTTTCAAAGAAAAGTCGATTTTTCCTAATTCTGTGTGTTTTTCTTACAGGTTTTACCTGATTCGATGCTTGTGAACTGGGACTGACCGGCCGAGAGCAAAAACAGCACGAAAAAGGAAGAAACAAAATGTTTAGAATTCCATTAAAATTACGTAAGTATAAAACTGAAGGTAAGCGATTATAACTAGAAATGAACTGAATGCGGCACGAGAACGATGTCTAATAATTAGACTACACAAATGCTACAAGAAAAACTGTTTGGAGATACTATGGACTTAATAACGAGGATATAGGTGATTTCTATAAAACAGGGCTGTACAACTATAACGCGGTTTCAAAGAAAAGTCGATTTTTCCTAATTCTGTGTGTTTTTCTTACAGGTTTTACCTTATTCGATGCTTGTGAACTGGGACTGACCGGCCGAGAGCAAAAACAGCACGAAAAAGGAAGAAACAAAATGTTTAGAATTCCATTAAAATTACGTAAATATAAAACTGAAGGTAAGCTGATTATAACTAGAAATGGCCGTAATGCGGCGCAAGATGAGTATCTAACGATAAGGTTAAACGAATGCTAAAACAGGGCTTTACCAATAGTGGTATAGACCACGTTTTCAAAGAAAAGTCGATTTTTTCCTAATTCTCAGTCTTTTCTTTCCAGGTTTCGCTTGATTCAACGGCTGTGGACCGGGACTGACCTACCCAGAGCTAAACCAGCACGAAAAACGAGGAAATAAAATTTTTTACAAGTGCAATAAAATTACGTAGATATAAAACTGAAGGTAAGCGATTATAACTAGAAATGAACTGAATGCGGCACGAGAACTGTGTCTAATGATTAGACTACACAAATACTACAAGAAAAAACTGTTTGAGATACTATGAACTTAATAACGAGAGGATATAGGTGATTTCCTATAAAACAGGGCTTTACCAATAGTGGTATAGACCACGGTTTCAAAGAAAAAGTCAATTTTTTCCTAATTCTGTGTGTTTTTCTTACAGGTTTTACCTTATTCGATGCTTGTGAACTGGGACTGACCGGCCGAGAGCAAAAACAGCACGAAAAAGGAAGAAACAAAAATGTTTAGAATTCCATTAAAATTACGTAAGTATAAAACTGAAGGTAAGCGATTATAACTAGAAATGGCCTGAATGCGGCACGAGAACGGTGTCTAATAATTAGACTACACAAATACTACAAGAAAAAACTGTTTGGAGATACTATGGACTTAATAACGAGAGGATATAGGTGATTTCCTATAAAACAGGGCTTTACCAATAGTGGTATAGACCACGTTTTCAAAGAAAAAGTCGATTTTTTCCTAATTCTGTGTGTTTTTCTTACAGGTTTTACCTGATTCGATGCTTGTGAACTGGGACTGACCGGCCGAGAACAAAACAGCACGAAAAAGGAAGAAACAAAATGTTTAGAATTCCATTAAAATTACGTAAGTATAAAACTGAAGGTAAGCGATTATAACTAGAAATGGCCTGAATGCGGCATCGAGAACGGTGTCTAATAATTAGACTACAAATACTACAAGAAAAACTGTTTGGAGATACTATGGACTTAATAACGAGGAGGATATAGGTGATTTCCTATAAAACAGGGCTGTACAACTATAACGCGGTTTCAAAGAAAAAGTCGATTTTTCTAATTCTCAGTCTTTTCTTTCCAGGTTTCGCTTGATTCAACGGTGGTGGACCGGGACTGACCTACCCAGAGCTAAACCAGCACGAAAAAGGAAGAAACAAAATGTTTAGAATTCCATTAAAATTACGTAATTATAAAACTAAAAATAACAGATTAGAACTAGAAATGGCCGTAATGCGGCGCAAGATGAGTATCTAACGATAAGGTTAAACGAATGCTACAATAAAAACAAATTTGACTGCTTGAGATTCTAATACACAAAGATATCGGTGAATTCCTATAAAACAGGACATCACCACACTACACCTCGGTTTCAAAGAAAAAGTCGATTTTTCTAATTCTCAGTCTTTTCTTTCCAGGTTTCGCTTGATTCAACGGTTGTGGACCGGGACTGACCCATCCAGAGCAAAACCAGCACGAAAAACGAAGAAATAAAATTTTTACAAGTGCAATCAAATTACGTAATTATAAAACTAAAAACAACAGATTAGAACTAGAAATGGCCGAAATGCGGCGCAAGATGAGTATCTATCGATAAGGTTAAACGAATGCTAAAACAGGGCTTTACCACGAAAACTCGGTTTCAAAGAAAAAGTCGATTTTTCCTAATTCTCAGTCTTTTCTTTCCAGGTTTCGCTTGATTCAACGGTTGTGGACCGGGACTGACCTACCCAGAGCTAAACCAGCACGAAATACGAAGAAATAAAAATTTTTACAAGTGCAATAAAATTACGTAAATATAAAACTGAAGGTAAGCGATTATAACTAGAAATGAACTGAATGCGGCACGAGAACGGTGTCTAATGATTAGACTACACAAATACTACAAGAAAAACTGTTTGAGATACTATGGACTTAATAACGAGAGGATATAGGTGATTTCCTATAAAACAGGGTTTTACCAATAGTGGTATAGACCACGGTTTCAAAGAAAAAGTCGATTTTTCCTAATTCTGTGTGTTTTCCTTACAGGTTTTAATTGATTCAATGGTTGTGAACTGGGACTGACCGGCCGAGAGCAAAAACAGCACGAAAAAGGAAGAAACAAAAATGTTTAGAATTCCATTAAAATTACGTAAGTATAAAACTGAAGGTAAGCGATTATAACTAGAAATGGCCTGAATGCGGCACGAGAACGATGTCTAATAATTAGACTACACAAATACTACAAGAAAAAACTGTTTGGAGATACTATGGACTTAATAACGAGAGGATATAGGTGATTTCCTATAAAACAGGGCTGTACAACTATAACGCGGTTTCAAAGAAAAAGTCGATTTTTTCCTAATTCTCAGTCTTTTCTTTCCAGGTTTCGCTTGATTCAACGGTGGTGGACCGGGACTGACCTACCCAGAGCTAAACCAGCACGAAATACGAAGAAATAAAAATTTTTACAAGTGCAATAAAATTACGTAATTATAAAACTAAAAATAACAGATTAGAACTAGAAATGGCCGTAATGCGGCGCAAGATGAGTATCTAACGATAAGGTTAAACGAATGCTACAATAAAAAACAAATTTGGACTGCTTGAGATTCTAATACACAAAGATATCGGTGAATTCCTATAAAACAGGACATCACCACACTACACCTCGGTTTCAAAGAAAAAGTCGATTTTTTTCTAATTCTCAGTCTTTTCTTTCCACATTTCGCCTGATTCAAAGGTTGTGGACCGGGACTGACCCATCCAGAGCAAAACCAGCACGAAAAACGAAGAAATAAAATTTTTACAAGTGCAATCAAATTACGTAATTATAAAACTAAAAATAACAGATTAGAACTAGAAATGGCCGTAATGCGGCGCAAGATGAGTATCTAACGATAAGGTTAAACGAATGCTAAAACAGGGCTTTAATAATAGTGGTATAGACCACGGTTTCAAAGAAAAAGTCGATTTTTCCTAATTTCAGTCTTTTCTTTCCACATTTCGCCTGATTCAAAGGTTGTGGACCGGGAATGACCTACCCAGAGCTAAACCAGCACGAAAAACGAAGAAATAAAAATTTTACAAGTGCAATAAAATTACGTAAGTATAAAACTGAAGGTAGCGATTATAACTAGAAATGGCCGTAATGCGGCGCAAGATGAGTATCTATCGATAAGGTTAAACGAATGCTAAAACAGGGCTTTACCACGAAAACTCGGTTTCAAAGAAAAGTCGATTTTTCTAATTCTGTGTGTTTTTCTTACAGGTTTTACCTGATCTGATGCTTGTGAACTGGTACTAACCGGCCGAGAGCAAAAACAGCACGAAAAAGGAAGAAACAAAATGTTTAGGATTCCATTAAAATTACGTAAGTATAAAACTGAAGGTAAGCGATTATAACTAGAAATGAACTGAATGCGGCACGAGAACGGTGTCTAATGATTAGACTACACAAATACTACAAGAAAAAACTGTTTGAGATACTATGGACTTAATAACGAGAGGATATAGGTGATTTCCTATAAAACAGGGCTTTAATAATAGTGGTATAGACCACGGTTTCAAAGAAAAAGTCGATTTTTTCCTAATTCTGTGTGTTTTCCTTACAGGTTTTAAATGATTCAATGCTTGTGAACTGGGACTGACCGGCCGAGAGCAAAAACAGCACGAAAAAGGAAGAAACAAAATGTTTAGGAATTCCATTAAAATTACGTAAGTATAAAACTGAAGGTAAGCGATTATAACTAGAAATGGCCTGAATGCGGCATCGAGAACGGTGTCTAATGATTAGACTACACAAATACTACAAGAAAAACTGTTTGAGATACTATGGACTTAATAACGCGAGGATATAGGTGATTTTCTATAAAACAGGGCTGTACCACTAAAACAAGGTTTCAAAGAGAAAGTCGATTTTTTCCTAATTCTCAGTCTTTTCTTTCCAGGTTTCGCTTGATTCAACGGTTGTGGACCGGGAATGACCTACCCAGAGCAAAACCAGCACGAAATACGAAGAAATAAAAATTTTACAAGTGCAATAAAATTATGTAATTATAAAACTAAAAATAACAGATTAGAACTAGAAATGGCCGAAATCCGGCGCAAGATGAGTATCTAACGATAAGGTTAAACGAATGCTACAATAAAAAACAAATTTGGACTGCTTGAGATTCTAATACACAAAGATATCGGTGAATTACTATAAAACAGGACATCACCACTACACATTGGTTTCAAAGAAAAAGTCGTTTTTTTTCTAATTCTGTGTGTTTTTCTTACAGGTTTTACCTGATTCGATGCTTGTGAACTGGTACTAACCGGCCGAGAGCAAAAACAGCACGAAAAAGGAAGAAACAAAAATGTTTAGAATTCCATTAAAATTACGTAAGTATAAAACTGAAGGTTAAGCGATTATAACTAGAAATGGCCTGAATGCGGCACGAGAACGGTGTCTAATAATTAGACTACACAAATACTACAAGAAAAAACTGTTTGGAGATACTATGGACTTAATAACGAGAGGATATAGGTGATTTCTTATAAAACAGGGCTGTACCACTATAACGTTTTTCAAAGAAAAAGTCGATTTTTCCTAATTCTCAGTCTTTTCTTTCCAGGTTTCGCTTGATTCAGCGGTTGTGGACCGGGACTGACCTACCCAGAGTAAAACCAGCACGAAAAACGAAGAAATAAAAATTTTACAAGTGCAATAAAATTATGTAATTATAAAACTAAAAATAACAGATTAGAACTAGAAATGGCCTGAATGCGGCACGAGAACGGTGTCTAATGATTAGACTACAAATACTACAAGAAAAACTGTTTGGAGATACTATGGACTTAATAACGAGGATATAGGTGATTTCCTATAAAACAGGACATCACCACTACATTGGTTTCAAAGAAAAAGTCGTTTTTTCTAATTCTCAGTCTTTTCTTTCCAGGTTTCGCTTGATTCAGCGGTTGTGGACCGGGACTGACCTACCCAGAGTAAAACCAGCACGAAAAACGAGGAAATAATTTTTTACAAGTGCAATAAAATTACGTAAGTATAAAACTGAAGGTAGCGATTATAACTAGAAATGGCCGAAACTGGCGCAAGATGAGTATCTATCGATAAGGTTAAACGAATGCTAAAACAGGGCTTTACCAATAGTGGTATAGACCACGGTTTCAAAGAAAAGTCGATTTTTCTAATTCTGTGTGTTTTCCTTACAGGTTTTACCTGATTCGATGCTTGTGAACTGAGACTGACCGGCCGAGAGCAAAAACAGCACGAAAAAGGAAGAAACAAAAATGTTTAGGATTCCATTAAAATTACGTAAGTATAAAACTGAAGGTAAGCGATTATAACTAGAAATGGCCTGAATGCGGCACGAGAACGGTGTCTAATAATTAGACTACACAAATACTACAAGAAAAAAACTGTTTGGAATACTATGGACTTAATAACGAGGATATAGGTGATTTCCTATAAAACAGGGCTTTAATAATAGTGGTATAGACCACGGTTTCAAAGAAAAAGTCGATTTTTTCCTAATTCTGTGTGTTTTCCTTACAGGTTTTAAATGATTCAATGCTTGTGAACTGGGACTGACCGGCCGAGAGCAAAAACAGCACGAAAAAGGAAGAAACAAAATGTTTAGGAATTCCATTAAAATTACGTAAGTATAAAACTGAAGGTAAGCGATTATAACTAGAAATGGCCTGAATGCGGCATCGAGAACGGTGTCTAATAATTAGACTACACAAATACTACAAGAAAAAACTGTTTGAGATACTATGGACTTAATAACGAGGAGGATATAGGTGATTTCCTATAAAACAGGGCTTTAATAATAGTGGTATAGACCACGGTTTCACAGAAAAGTCGATTTTTCTAATTCTGTGTGTTTTTTCTAATTCTGTGTGTTTTTCTTACAGGTTTTAAATGATTCAATGCTTGTGAACTGGGACTGACCGGCCGAGAGCAAAAACAGCACGAAAAAGGAAGAAACAAAAATGTTTAGAATTCCATTAAAATTACGTAAGTATAAAACTGAAGGTAAGCGATTATAACTAGAAATGGCCTGAATGCGGCACGAGAACGGTGTCTAATGATTAGACTACACAAATACTACAAGAAAAAACTGTTTGGAGATACTATGGACTTAATAACGAGAGGATATAGGTGATTTTCTATAAAACAGGGCTGTACCACTATAACGTTTTTTCAAAGAAAAAGTCGATTTTTTCCTAATTCTCAGTCTTTTCTTTCCAGGTTTCGCTTGATTCAACGGTTGTGGACCGGGAATGACCTACCCAGAGCAAAACCAGCACGAAATACGAAGAAATAATTTTTTTTACAAGTGCAATAAAATTATGTAATTATAAAACTAAAAATAACAGATTAGAATCCAGAAATGGCCGAAATCCGGCGCAAGATGAGTATCTAACGATAAGGTTAAACGAATGCTACAATAAAAAACAAATTTAGACTGCTTGAGATTCTAATACACAAAGATATCGGTGAATTACTATAAAACAGGACATCACCACTACACATTGGTTTCAAAGAAAAAGTCGTTTTTTTTCTAATTCTGTGTGTTTTTCTTACAGGTTTTACCTGATTCGATGCTTGTGAACTGGTACTAACCGGCCGAGAGCAAAAACAGCACGAAAAAGGAAGAAACAAAAATGTTTAGAATTCCATTAAAATTACGTAAGTATAAAACTGAAGGTAAGCGATTATAACTAGAAATGGCCTGAATGCGGCACGAGAATGGTGTCTAATAATTAGACTACACAAATACTACAAGAAAAAACTGTTTGGAGATACTATGGACTTAATAACGAGAGGATATAGGTGATTTCTTATAAAACAGGGCTGTACCACTATAACGTTTTTTCAAAGAAAAAGTCGATTTTTCCCTAATTCTCAGTCTTTTCTTTCCAGGTTTCGCTTGATTCAGCGGTTGTGGACCGGGACTGACCTACCCAGAGTAAAACCAGCACGAAAAACGAGGAAATAAATTTTTGTACAAGTGCAATAAAATTACGTAAATATAAAACTGAAGGTAAGCGATTATAACTAGAAATGAACTGAATGCGGCACGAGAACGGTGTCTAATGATTAGACTACACAAATACTACAAGAAAAAACTGTTTGAGATACTATGGACTTAATAACGAGAGGATATAGGTGATTTCCTATAAAACAGGGCTTTACCAATAGTGGTATAGACCACGGTTTCACAGAAAAGTCGATTTTCCTAATTCTGTGTGTTTTTTCTTACAGGTTTTACCTGATTCGATGCTTGTGAACTGAGACTGACCGGCCGAGAGCAAAAACAGCACGAAAAAGGAAGAAACAAAATGTTTAGGATTCCATTAAAATTACGTAATTATAAAACTGAAGGTAAGCTGATTATAACTAGAAATGGCCTGAATGCGGCACGAGAACGGTGTCTAATAATTAGACTACACAAATACTACAAGAAAAAACTGTTTGGAGATACTATGGACTTAATAACGAGAGGATATAGGTGATTTCCTATAAAACAGGGCTGTACCACTATAACGTTGTTTCAAAGAAAAAGTCGATTTTTTCCTAATTCTCAGTCTTTTCTTTCCAGGTTTCGCTTGATTCAACGGTTGTGGACCGGGACTGACCTACCCAGAACAAAACCAGCACGAAAAACGAGGAAATAATTTTTTTTACAAGTGCAATAAAATTACGTAAATATAAAACTGAAGGTAAGCGATTATAACTAGAAATGAACTGTATGCGGCACGAGAACGGTGTCTAATGATTAGACTACACAAATACTACAAGAAAAAACTGTTTGAGATACTATGGACTTAATAACGAGAGGATATAGGTGATTTCCTATAAAACAGGGCTTTACCAATAGTGGTATAGACCACGGTTTCAAAGAAAAAGTCGATTTTATCCTAATTCTGTGTGTTTTTCTTAAAGGTTTTACCTAATTCGATGCTTGTGAACTGGGACTGACCGGCCGAGAGCAAAAACAGCACAAAAAAGGAAGAAACAAAAATGTTTAGAATTCCATTAAAATTACGTAAGTATAAAACTGAAGGTAAGCGATTATAACTAGAAATGGCCTGAATGCGGCACGAGAACGGTGTCTCATGATTAGACTACACAAATACTACACGAAAAAACTGTTTGGAGATACTATGGACTTAATAACGAGGAGGATATAGGTGATTTCATAAAACAGGGCTTTACCACTAAAACTCGGTTTCAAAGAAAAAGTCGATTTTTTCCTAATTCTCAGTCTTTTCTTTCCAGGTTTCGCTTGATTCAACGGTTGTGGACCGGGACTGACCTACCCAGAGCAAAACCAGCACGAAAAACGAAGAAATAAAATTATTACAAGTTCAACAAAATTACGTAAATATAAAACTGAAGGAAAGCGATTATAACTAGAAATGAACTGAATGCGGCACGAGAACTGTGTCTAATGATTAGACTACACAAATACTACAAGAAAAACTGTTTGAGATACTATGGACTTAATAACGAGAGGATATAGGTGATTTCCTATAAAACAGGGCTTTACCAATAGTGGTATAGACCACGGTTTCAAAGAAAAAGTCGATTTTTTCCTAATTCTGTGTGTTTTTCTTACAGGTTTTACCTTATTCGATGCTTGTGAACTGGGACTGACCGGCCGAGAGCAAAAACAGCACGAAAAAGGAAGAAACAAAAATGTTTAGAATTCCATTAAAATTACGTAAGTATAAAACTGAAGGTAAGCGATTATAACTAGAAATGGCCTGAATGCGGCACGAGAACGGTGTCTAATAATTAGACTACACAAATACTACAAGAAAAAACTGTTTGGAGATACTATGGACTTAATAACGAGAGGATATAGGTGATTTCCTATAAAACAGGGCTGTACCACTATAACGTTGTTTCAAAGAAAAAGTCAATTTTTTCCTAATTCTCAGTCTTTTCTTTCCAGGTTTCGCCTGATTCAACGGTTGTGACCGGGACTGACCTACCCAGAGCAAAACCAGCACGAAAAACGAGGAAATAATTTTTACAAGTGCAATAAAATTACGTAAATATAAAACTGAAGGTAAGCGATTATAACTAGAAATGAACTGAATGCGGCATCGAGAACGGTGTCTAATGATTAGACTACACAAATACTACAAGAAAAACTGTTTGAGATACTATGGACTTAATAACGAGAGGATATAGGTGATTTCCTATAAAACAGGGTTTTACCAATAGTGGTATAGACCACGGTTTCAAAAGAAAAGTCGATTTTTTCTAATTCTGTGTGTTTTTCTTACAGGTTTTACCTGATTCGATGCTTGTGAACTGGGACTGACCGGCTGAGAGCAAAAACAGCACGAAAAACGAGGAAATAATTTTTTACAAGTGCAATAAAATTACGTAAGCATAAAACTGAAGGAAAGCGATTATAACTAGAAATGGCCTGAATGCGGCATCGAGAACGGTGTCTAATAATTAGACTACGCAAATACTACAAGAAAAACTGTTTGAGATACTATGAACTTAATAACGAGAGGATATAGGTGATTTCCTATAAAACAGGGCTGTACCACTATAACGTTGTTTCAAAGAAAAAGTCGATTTTTTCTAATTCTGTGTGTTTTTCTTAAAGGTTTTACCTAATTCGATGCTTGTGAACTGAGACTGACCGGCCGAGCAAAAACAGCACGAAAAAGGAAGAAACAAAAATGTTTAGAATTCCATTAAAATTACGTAAGCATAAAACTGAAGGTAGCGATTATAACTAGAAATGAACTGAATGCGGCACGAGAACGGTGTCTAATAATTAGACTACACAAATACTACACGAAAAAACTGTTTGAGATACTATGAACTTAATAACGAGGATATAGGTGATTTCCTATAAAACAGGACATCACCACTACACCTCGGTTTCAAAAGAAAAGTCGATTTTTTCTAATTCTCAGTCTTTTCTTTCCACATTTCGCTTGATTCAACGGTTGTGGACCGGGACTGACCTACCCAGAACAAAACCAGCACGAAAAACGAGGAAATAAAATTTTTTACAAGTGCAATAAAATTACGTAAATATAAAACTGAAGGTAAGCGATTATAACTAGAAATGAACTGTATGCGGCACGAGAACGGTGTCTAATGATTAGACTACACAAATACTACAAGAAAAACCTGTTTGAGATACTATGGACTTAATAACGAGAGGATATAGGTGATTTCCTATAAAACAGGGCTTTACCAATAGTGGTATAGACCACGGTTTCAAAGAAAAAGTCGATTTTTTCCTAATTCTGTGTGTTTTTCTTACAGGTTTTACCTGATTCGATGCTTGTGAACTGGGACTGACCGGCCGAGAGCAAAAACAGCACGAAAAAGGAAGAAACAAAAATGTTTAGGATTCCATTAAAATTACGTAAGCATAAAACTGAAGGTAAGCGATTATAACTAGAAATGGCCTGAATGCGGCACGAGAACGGTGTCTCATGATTAGACTACACAAATACTACAAGAAAAACTGTTTGAGATACTATGGACTTAATAACGAGGATATAGGTGATTTCCGATAAAACAGGGCTTTACCACTAAAACTCGGTTTCAAAGAAAAAGTCGATTTTTCCTAATTCTCAGTCTTTTCTTTCCAGGTTTCGCTTGATTCAACGGTTGTGGACCGGGACTGACCTACCCAGAGCAAAACCAGCACGAAAAACGAGGAAATAATTTTTTACAAGTGCAATAAAATTACGTAAATATAAAACTGAAGGAAAGCGATTATAACTAGAAATGAACTGAATGCGGCACGAGAACGGTGTCTCATGATTAGACTACACAAATACTACAAGAAAAACTGTTTGAGATACTATGAACTTAATAACGAGAGGATATAGGTGATTTCATAAAACAGGGCTGTACCACTATAACGTTGTTTCAAAGAAAAAGTCAATTTTTCCTAATTCTCAGTCTTTTCTTCCAGGTTTCGCCTGATTCAACGGTTATGGACCGGGACTGACCGATCCAGAGCAGCACGAAAAACGAAGAAATAAAATTATTACAAGTTCAACAAAATTACGTAATTATAAAACTAAAAATAACAGATTAGAACTAGAAATGGCCGAAATGCGGCGCAAGATGAGTATCTAACGATAAGGTTAAACGAATGCTACAATAAAAAACAAATTTGGACTGCTTGAGATTCTAATACACAAAGATATAGGTGAATTCCTATAAAACAGGACATCACCACTACACCTCGGTTTCAAAGAAAAAGTCGATTGTTTTCTAATTCTGTGTGTTTTTCTTACAGGTTTTACCTGATTCGATGCTTGTGGACCAGGACTGATCGGCCGAGAGCAAAAACAGCACGAAAAACGAGGAAATATTTTTTTTTACAAGTGCAATAAAATTACGTAAATATAAAACTGAAGGAAAGCGATTATAACTAGAAATGAACTGAATGCGGCACGAGAACTGTGTCTAATGATTAGACTACACAAATACTACAAGAAAAAACTGTTTGAGATACTATGAACTTAATAACGAGAGGATATAGGTGATTTCCTATAAAACAGGGCTTTACCAATAGTGGTATAGACCACGGTTTCAAAGAAAAAGTCAATTTTTTCCTAATTCTGTGTGTTTTTCTTACAGGTTTTACCTTATTCGATGCTTGTGAACTGGGACTGACCGGCCGAGAGCAAAAACAGCACGAAAAAGGAAGAAACAAAAATGTTTAGAATTCCATTAAAATTACGTAAGTATAAAACTGAAGGTAAGCGATTATAACTAGAAATGGCCTGAATGCGGCACGAGAACGGTGTCTAATGATTAGACTACACAAAAACTACAAGAAAAAACTGTTTGGAGATACTATGGACTTAATAACGCGAGGATATAGGTGATTTCCGATAAAACAGGGCTTTACCACTAAAACTCGGTTTCAAAGAAAAAGTCGATTTTTTCCTAATTCTCAGTCTTTTCTTTCCAGGTTTCGCTTGATTCAACGGTTGTGGACCGGGACTGACCTACCCAGAACAAAACTAGCACGAAAAACGAGGAAATAATTTTTTTTACAAGTGCAATAAAATTACGTAAATATAAAACTGAAGGAAAGCGATTATAACTAGAAATGAACTGAATGCGGCACGAGAACTGTGTCTAATGATTAGACTACACAAATACTACAAGAAAAAACTGTTTGAGATACTATGAACTTAATAACGAGAGGATATAGGTGATTTCCTATAAAACAGGGCTTTACCAATAGTGGTATAGACCACGGTTTCAAAGAAAAAGTCAATTTTTTCCTAATTCTGTGTGTTTTTCTTACAGGTTTTACCTTATTCGATGCTTGTGAACTGGGACTGACCGGCCGAGAGCAAAACAGCACGAAAAAGGAAGAAACAAAATGTTTAGAATTCCATTAAAATTACGTAAGTATAAAACTGAAGGTAGCGATTATAACTAGAAATGGACTGAATGCGGCACGAGAACGGTGTCTAATAATTAGACTACACAAATACTACAAGAAAAAACTGTTTGGAGATACTATGGACTTAATAACGAGAGGATATAGGTGATTTCCTATAAAACAGGGCTGTACCACTATAACGTTGTTTCAAAGAAAAAGTCAATTTTTTCCTAATTCTCAGTCTTTTCTTTCCAGGTTTCGCCTGATTCAACGGTTATGGACCGGGACTGACCGATCCAGAGCAGCACGAAAAACGAAGAAATAAAAATTATTACAAGTTCAACAAAATTACGTAATTATAAATCTAAAAATAACTGATTAGAACTAGAAATGGCCGAAATGCGGCGCAAGATGAGTATCTAACGATAAAGTTAAACGAATGCTACAATAAAAAACAAATTTGGACTGCTTGAGATTCTAATACACAAAGATATAGGTGAATTCCTATAAAACAGGACATCACCACTACACCTCAGTTTCAAAGAAAAGTCGATTGTTTTCTAATTCTGTGTGTTTTTCTTACAGGTTTTACCTGATTCGATGCTTAATGGACCAGGACTGATCGGCCGAGAGCAAAACAGCACGAAAAACGAAGAAATAAATTTTTACAAGTGCAATAAAATTACGTAAATATAAAACTGAAGGAAAGCGATTATAACTAGAAATGAACTGAATGCGGCACGAGAACGGTGTCTAATGATTAGACTACACAAATACTACAAGAAAAACTGTTTGAGATACTATGGACTTAATAACGAGAGGATATAGGTGATTTCCTATAAAACAGGGCTTTACCAATAGTGGTATAGACCACTGTTTCAAAGAAAAGTCGATTTTTCCTAATTCTGTGTGTTTTTCTTACAGGTTTTACCTTATTCGATGCTTGTGAACTGGGATTGACCGGCCGAGAGCAAAAACAGCACGAAAAAGGAAGAAACAAAATGTTTAGAATTCCATTAAAATTACGTAAGTATAAAACTGAAGGTAAGCGATTATAACTAGAAATGGCCTGAATGCGGCATCGAGAACGGTGTCTCATGATTAGACTACACAAATACTACACGAAAAACTGTTTGGAGATACTATGGACTTAATAACGCGAGGATATAGGTGATTTCTATAAAACAGGGCTTTACCACTAAAACTCGGTTTCAAAGAAAAGTCGATTTTTCCTAATTCTCAGTCTTTTCTTTCCAGGTTTCGCTTGATTCAACGGTTGTGGACCGGGACTGACCTACCCAGAGCAAAACCAGCACGAAAACGAGGAAATAAAATTTTTACAAGTGCAATAAAATTACGTAAATATAAAACTGAAGGTAAGCGATTATAACTAGAAATGGCCTGAATGCGGCACGAGAACGGTGTCTCATAATTAGACTACACAAATACTACACGAAAAAACTGTTTGGAGATACTATGGACTTAATAACGCGAGGATATAGGTGATTTCCGATAAAACAGGGCTTTACCACTAAAACTCGGTTTCAAAGAAAAAGTCGATTTTTTCCTAATTCTCAGTCTTTTCTTTCCACATTTCGCCTGATTCAAAGGTTGTGGACCGGGACTGACCCATCCAGAGCAAAACCAGCACGAAAACGAAGAAATAAAATTTTTACAAGTGCAATAAAATTACGTAATTATAAAACTAAAAACAACAGATTAGAACTAGAAATGGCCGAAATGCGGCGCAAGATGAGTATCTAACGATAAAGTTAAACGAATGCTACAATAAAAAACAAATTTGGACTGCTTGAGATTCTAATACACAAAGATATCGGTGAATTCCTATAAAACAGGACATCACCACTACACCTCAGTTTCAAAGAAAAAGTCGATTTTTCCTAATTCTGTGTTTTTCTTACAGGTTTTACCTGATTTGATGCTTGTGGACCAGGACTGATCGGCCGAGAGCAAAAACAGCACGAAAAAGGAAGAAACAAAAATGTTTAGAATTCCATTAAAATTACGTAAGTATAAAACTGAAGGTAGCGATTATAACTAGAAATGGCCTGAATGCGGCACGAGAACGGTGTCTAATAATTAGACTACGCAAATACTACAAGAAAAACTGTTTGGAGATACTATGGACTTAATAACGAGAGGATATAGGTGATTTCCTATAAAACAGGGCTGTACCACTATAACGTTGTTTCCAAAGAAAAGTCGATTTTTCCTAATTCTCAGTCTTTTCTTTCCAGGTTTTGCTTGATTCAACGGTTGTGGACCGGGACTGACCTACCCAGAGCAAAACCAGCAGAAAAACGAGGAAATAAAATTTTTACAAGTGCAATAAAATTACGTAATTATAAAACTAAAAACAACAGATTAGAACTAGAAATGGCCGAAATGCGGCGCAAGATGAGTATCTAACGATAAAGTTAAACGAATGCTACAATAAAAAACAAATTTGGACTGCTTGAGATTCTAATACACAGAGATATCGGTGAATTCTATAAAACAGGACATCACCACTACACCTCGGTTTCAAAGGAAAAATCGATTTTTTTCTAATTCTGTGTTTTTTTCTTACAGGTTTTACCTGATTCGATGCTTGTGAACTTGGACTGACCGGCCGAGAGCAAAAACAGCACGAAAAAGGAAGAAACAAAAATGTTTAGAATTCCATTAAAATTACGTAAGTATAAAACTGAAGGTGTTGATTATAACTAGAAATGGCCTGAATGCGGCACGAGAACGGTGTCTAATAATTAGACTACGCAAATACTACAAGAAAAAACTGTTTGGAGATACTATGGACTTAATAACGAGAGGATATAGGTGATTTCCTATAAAACAGGGCTGTACCACTATAACGTTGTTTCCAAAGAAAAAGTCGATTTTTCCTAATTCTCAGTCTTTTCTTTCCAGGTTTTGCTTGATTCAACGGTTGTGGACCGGGACTGACCTACCCAGAGCAAAACCAGCAGAAAAACGAGGAAATAAAATTTTTACAAGTGCAATAAAATTACGTAATTATAAAACTAAAAATAACAGATTAGAACTAGAAATAGCCGAAATGCGGCGTAAGATGAGTATCTTACGATAAGATTAAACGAATGCAAGAATAAAAACAAATTTGGACTGTTTGAGATTCTAATACACAGAGATATCGGTGAATTCTATAAAACAGGACATCACCACTACACCTCAGTTTCAAAGAAAAAGTCGATTTTTTCTAATTCTGTGTGTTTTTCTTACAGGTTTTACCTGATTTGATGCTTGTGGACCGGGACTGATCGATCCAGAGAAAACCAGCACGAAAAACGAAGAAATAAAATTTTTACAAGTGCAATAAAATTACGTAAATATAAAACTGAAGGTAGCGATTATAACTAGAAATGAACTGAATGCGGCACGAGAACGGTGTCTAATGACTAGACTACACAAATACTACAAGAAAAAACTGTTTGAGATACTATGGACTTAATAACGAGAGGATATAGGTGATTTCCTATAAAACAGGGCTTTACCAATAGTGGTATAGACCACGGTTTCAAAGAAAAAGTCGATTTTTTCCTAATTCTGTGTGTTTTTCTTACAGGTTTTACCTGATTCGATGCTTGTGAACTGAGACTGACCGGCCGAGAGCAAAAACAGCACGAAAAAGGAAGAAACAAAAATGTTTAGGATTCCATTAAAATTACGTAAGTATAAAACTGAAGGTAAGCGATTATAACTAGAAATGGCCTGAATGCGGCACGAGAACGGTGTCTCATGATTAGACTACACAAATACTACAAGAAAAACTGTTTGGAGATACTATGGACTTAATAACGAGAGGATATAGGTGATTTCTATAAAACAGGGCTGTACCACTATAACGTTGTTTCAAAGAAAAAGTCGATTTTTCCTAATTCTCAGTCTTTTCTTTCCAGGTTTCGCTTTATTCAACGGTTGTGGACCGGACTGACCTACCCAGAACAAAACCAGCACGAAAAACGAGGAAATAAAATTTTTTACAAGTGCAATAAAATTACGTAAATATAAAACTGAAGGTAAGCGATTATAACTAGAAATGAACTGTATGCGGCACGAGAACGGTGTCTAATGATTAGACTACACAAATACTACAAGAAAAACTGTTTGAGATACTATGGACTTAATAACGAGAGGATATAGGTGATTTCCGATAAAACAGGGCTTTACCAATAGTGGTATAGACCACGGTTTCAAAAGAAAAGTCGATTTTTCCTAATTCTGTGTGTTTTTCTTACAGGTTTTACCTGATTCGATGCTTGTGAACTGAGACTGACCGGCCGAGAGCAAAAACAGCACGAAAAAGGAAGAAACAAAATGTTTAGAATTCCATTAAAATTACGTAAGTATAAAACTGAAGGTAAGCGATTATAACTAGAAATGGCCTGAATGCGGCACAAGAACGGTGTCTAATGATTAGACTACACAAATACTACACGAAAAACTGTTTGAGATACTATGGACTTAATAACGCGAGGATATAGGTGATTTCCGATAAAACAGGGCTTTACCACTAAAACTCGGTTTCCAAAGAAAAAGTCGATTTTTCCTAATTCTCAGTCTTTTCTTTCCACATTTCGCCAGATTCAAAGGTTGTGGACCGGGACTGACCTACCCAGAGCAAAACCAGCACGAAAAACGAGGAAATAAAATTTTTACAAGTGCAATAAAATTACGTAATTATAAAACTAAAAATAACAGATTAGAACTAGAAATGGCCTGAATGCGGCACAAGAACGGTGTCTAATAATTAGACTACACAAATACTACAAGAAAAAACTGTTTGAGATACTATGGACTTAATAACGAGAGGATATAGGTGATTTCCGATAAAACAGGGCTTTACCACTAAAACTCGGTTTCAAAGAAAAAGTCGATTTTTTCTAATTCTGTGTGTTTTTCTTACAGGTTTTACCTGATCTGATGCTTGTGAACTGGGACTGACCGGCCGAGAGCAAAAACAGCACGAAAAAGGAAGAAACAAAATGTTTAGAATTCCATTAAAATTACGTAAGTATAAAACTGAAGGTAAGCGATTATAACTAGAAATGGCCGTAATGCGGCGCAAGTTGAGTATCTAACGATAAGGTTAAACGAATGCTAAAACAGGGCTTTACCACTAAAACTCGGTTTCAAAAGAAAAGTCGATTTTTTCTAATTCTGTGTGTTTTTCTTACAGGTTTTACCTGATCTGATGCTTGTGAACTGGGACTGACCGGCCGAGAGCAAAAACAGCACGAAAAAGGAAGAAACAAAATGTTTAGAATTCCATTAAAATTACGTAAGTATAAAACTGAAGGTAAGCGATTATAACTAGAAATGGCCTGAATGCGGCACGAGAACGGTGTCTCATGATTAGACTACACAAATACTACACGAAAAACTGTTTGGAGATACTATGGACTTAATAACGCGAGGATATAGGTGATTTCCGATAAAACAGGGCTTTACCACTAAAACTCGGTTTCAAAAGAAAAGTCGATTTTTCCTAATTCTCAGTCTTTTCTTTCCACATTTCGCCAGATTCAAAGGTTGTGGACCGACTGACCTACCCAGAGCAAAACCAGCACGAAAAACGAAGAAATAAAATTTTTACAAGTGCAATAAAATTACGTAATTATAAAACTAAAAACAACAGATAAGAACTAGAAATGGCCGAAATGCGGCGCAAGATGAGTATCTAACGATAAGGTTAAACGAATGCTAAAACAGGGCTTTACCACTAAAACTCGGTTTCAAAGAAAAAGTCGATTTTTTCCTAATTCTCAGTCTTTTCTTTCCAGGTTTCGCTTGATTCAACGGTTGTGGACCGGGACTGACCTACCCAGAGTAAAACCAGCACGAAATACGAAGAAATAAAAATTTTTACAAGTGCAATAAAATTACGTAATTATAAAACTAAAAATAACAGATTAGAACTAGAAATAGCCGAAATGCGGCGCAAGTTGAGTATCTAACGATAAGGTTAAACGAATGCTACAATAAAAAACAAATTTGGACTGCTTGAGATTCTAATACACAAAGATATCGGTGAATTCCTATAAAACAGGACATCACCACTACACCTCGGTTTCAAAGAAAAAGTCGATTTTTTTCTAATTCTGTGTGTTTTTCTTACAGGTTTTACCTGATTCGATGCTTGTGAACTGGGACTGACCGGCCGAGAGCAAAAACAGCACGAAAAAGGAAGAAACAAAAATGTTTAGAATTCCATTAAAATTACGTAAGTATAAAACTGAAGGTAAGCGATTATAACTAGAAATGGCCTGAATGCGGCACGAGAACGGTGTCTAATAATTAGACTACGCAAATACTACAAGAAAAAACTGTTTGGAGATACTATGGACTTAATAACGAGAGGATATAGGTGATTTCCTATAAAACAGGGCTGTACCACTATAACGTTGTTTCAAAGAAAAAGTCGACTTTTTCCTTATTCTCAGTCTTTTCTTTCCAGGTTTCGCTTGATTCAACGGTTGTGGACCGGGACTGACCTACCCAGAGCTAAACCAGCACGAAATACGAAGAAATAAAATTTTTTACAAGTGCAATAAAATTACGTAATTATAAAACTAAAAATAACAGATTAGAACTAGAAATGGCCGTAATGCGGCGCAAGATGAGTATCTAACGATAAGGTTAAACGAATGCTACAATAAAAAACAAATTTGGACTGTTTGAGATTCTAATACACAGAGATATCGGTGAATTCCTATAAAACAGGACATCACCACTACACCTCGGTTTCAAAGAAAAAGTCGATTTTTCTAATTCTGTGTGTTTTTCTTACAGGTTTTACCTGATTCGATGCTTAATGAACTGGGACTGACCGGCCGAGAGCAAAAACAGCACGAAAAAGGAAGAAACAAAATGTTTAGAATTCCATTAAAATTACGTAGGTATAAAACTGAAGGTAAGCGATTATAACTAGAAATGGCCTGAATGCGGCACGAGAACGGTGTCTAATAATTAGACTACGCAAATACTACAAGAAAAACTGTTTGGAGATACTATGGACTTAATAACGAGAGGATATAGGTGATTTCCTATAAAACAGGGCTGTACCACTATAACGTTGTTTCAAAGAAAAAGTCGATTTTTCCTAATTCTCAGTCTTTTCTTTCCAGGTTTCGCTTGATTCAACGGTTGTGGACCGGGACTGACCCATCCAGAGCAAAACCAGCACGAAAACGAGGAAATAATTTTTTACAAGTGCAATAAAATTACGTAAATATAAAACTGAAGGTAAGCGATTATAACTAGAAATGAACTGTATGCGGCACGAGAACGGTGTCTAATGATTAGACTACACAAATACTACAAGAAAAACTGTTTGGAGATACTATGGACTTAATAACGAGAGGATATAGGTGATTTCCTATAAAACAGGGCTTTACCAATAGTGGTATAGACCACGGTTTCAAAGAAAAAGTCGATTTTTCCTAATTCTGTGTGTTTTTCTTACAGGTTTTACCTGATCTGATGCTTGTGAACTGGGACTGACCGGCCGAGAGCAAAAACAGCACGAAAAAGGAAGAAACAAAAATGTTTAGAATTCCATTAAAATTACGTAAGTATAAAACTGAAGGTAAGCGATTATAACTAAAAATGGCCTGAATGCGGCACGAGAACGGTGTCTCATGATTAGACTACACAAATACTACACGGAAAAACTGTTTGGAGATACTATGGACTTAATAACGCGAGGATATAGGTGATTTCCGATAAAACAGGGCTTTACCACTAAAACTCGGTTTCAAAGAAAAAGTCGATTTTTTCCTAATTCTCAGTCTTTTCTTTCCACATTTCGCCAGATTCAAAGGTTGTGGACCAGGACTGACCTACCCAGAACAAAACCAGCACGAAAAACGAAGAAATAAAATTTTTACAAGTGCAATAAAATTACGTAAGCATAAAACTGAAGGTAGCGATTATAACTAGAAATGAACTGTATGCGGCACGAGAACGGTGTCTAATAATTAGACTACGCAAATACTACAAGAAAAACTGTTTGAGATACTATGGACTTAATAACGAGAGGATATAGGTGATTTCTATAAAACAGGGCTTTACCACTAAAACTCGGTTTCAAAGAAAAAGTCGATTTTTCTAATTCTCAGTCTTTTCTTTCCAGGTTTCGCTTGATTCAACGGTTGTGGACCGGGACTGACCTACCCAGAGTAAAACCAGCACGAAATACGAAGAAATAAAATTTTTACAAGTGCAATAAAATTACGTAATTATAAAACTAAAAATAACAGATTAGAACTAGAAATAGCCGAAATGCGGCGCAAGTTGAGTATCTAACGATAAGGTTAAACAGATGCTACAATAAAAACAAATTTGGACTGCTTGAGATTCTAATACACAAAGATATCGGTGAATTCCTATAAAACAGGACATCACCACTACACCTCGGTTTCAAAGAAAAAGTCGATTTTTTTCTAATTCTGTGTGTTTTTCTTACAGGTTTTACCTGATTCGATGCTTGTGAACTGGGACTGACCGGCCGAGAGCAAAAACAGCACGAAAAAGGAAGAAACAAAATGTTTAGAATTCCATTAAAATTACGTAGGTATAAAACTGAAGGTAAGCGATTATAACTAGAAATGGCCTGAATGCGGCACGAGAACGGTGTCTAATAATTAGACTACGCAAATACTACAAGAAAAACTGTTTGGAGATACTATGGACTTAATAACGAGAGGATATAGGTGATTTCCTATAAAACAGGGCTGTACCACTATAACTCGGTTTCAAAAGAAAAGTCGATTTTTCCTAATTCTCAGTCTTTTCTTTCCACATTTCGCCAGATTCAAAGGTTGTGGACCGGGACTGACCCATCCAGAGCAAAACCAGCACGAAAAACGAAGAAATAAAATTTTACAAGTGCAATAAAATTACGTAATTATAAAACTAAAACAACAGATAAGAACTAGAAATGGCCGAAATGCGGCGCAAGATGAGTATCTAACGATAAGGTTAAACGAATGCTAAAACAGGGCTTTACCACTAAAACTCGGTTTCAAAGAAAAAGTCGATTTTTCCTAATTCTCAGTCTTTTCTTTCCAGGTTTCGCTTGATTCAACGGTTGTGGACCGACTGACCTACCCAGAGTAAAACCAGCACGAAATACGAAGAAATAAAATTTTACAAGTGCAATAAAATTACGTAATTATAAAACTAAAAATAACAGATTAGAACTAGAAATAGCCGAAATGCGGCGCAAGATGAGTATCTAACGATAAGGTTAAACGAATGCTACAATAAAAACAGATTTGGACTGCTTGAGATTCTAATACACAGAGATATCGGTGAATTCTATAAAACAGGGCTGTACCACTATAACGTTGTTTCAAAGAAAAAGTCGATTTTTCTAATTCTCAGTCTTTTCTTTCCAGGTTTCGCTTGATTCAACGGTTGTGGACCGACTGACCTACCCAGAGTAAAACCAGCACGAAAAAGGAAGAAACAAAATGTTTAGAATTCCATTAAAATTACGTAGGTATAAAACTGAAGGTAGCGATTATAACTAGAAATGGCCGAAATGCGGCGCAAGTTGAGTATCTAACGATAAGGTTAAACGAATGCTAAAACAGGGCTTTACCACTAAAACTCGGTTTCAAAAGAAAAGTCGATTTTTCCTAATTCTGTGTGTTTTTCTTACAGGTTTTACCTGATCTGATGCTTGTGAACTGGGACTGACCGGCCGAGAGCAAAAACAGCACGAAAAAGGAAGAAACAAAATGTTTAGAATTCCATTAAAATTACGTAAGCATAAAACTGAAGGTAAGCGATTATAACTAGAAATGGCCTGAATGCGGCACGAGAACGGTGTCTAATAATTAGACTACGCAAATACTACAAGAAAAACTGTTTGGAGATACTATGGACTTAATAACGAGAGGATATAGGTGATTTCCTATAAAACAGGGCTGTACCACTATAACGTTGTTTCAAAGAAAAAGTCGATTTTTCTAATTCTCAGTCTTTTCTTTCCAGGTTTCGCTTGATTCAACGGTTGTGGACCGGGACTGACCTACCCAGAGCAAAACCAGCACGAAAAACGAAGACATAAAAATTTTTACAAGTGCAATAAAATTACGTAATTATAAAACTAAAAATAACAGATTAGAACTAGAAATGGCCGAAATGCGGCGTAAGATGAGTATCTTACGATAAGATTAAACGAATGCAAGAATAAAAAACAAATTTGGACTGTTTGAGATTCTAATACACAGAGATATCGGTGAATTCCTATAAAACAGGACATCACCACTACACCTCGGTTTCGAAGAAAAAGTCGATTTTTTTCTAATTCTGTGTGTTTTTCTTACAGGTTTTACCTGATTCGATGCTTGTGAACTGGGACTGACCGGCCGAGAGCAAAAACAGCACGAAAAAGGAAGAAACAAAAATGTTTAGAATTCCATTAAAATTACGTAAGTATAAAACTGAAGGTAAGCGATTATAACTAGAAATGGCCTGAATGCGGCACGAGAACGGTGTCTAATAATTAGACTACGCAAATACTACAAGAAAAAACTGTTTGGAGATATTATGGACTTAATAACGAGGATATAGGTGATTTCCTATAAAACAGGACATCACCACTACACCTCGGTTTCAAAGAAAAAGTCGATTTTTTCTAATTCTCAATCTTTTCTTTCCAGGTTTCGCTTGATTCAACGGTTGTGGACCGGGACTGACCTACCCAGAGCAAAACCAGCACGAAAAACGAGGAAATAAAAATATTTACAAGTGCAATAAAATTACGTAATTATAAAACTAAAAATAACAGATTAGAACTAGAAATGGCCGTAATGCGGCGCAAGATGAGTATCTAACGATAAGGTTAAACGAATGCTACAATAAAAAACAGATTTGGACTGCTTGAGATTCTAATACACAAAGATATCGGTGAATTCCTATAAAACAGGACATCACCACTACACCTCGGTTTCAAAGAAAAAGTCGATTTTTTCCTAATTCTCAGTCTTTTCTTTCCAGGTTTCGCCTGATTCAACGGTTTTGGACCGGGACTGACCGATCCAGAGCAAAACCAGCACGAAAAACGAGGAAATAATTTTTTTTACAAGTGCAATAAAATTACGTAAATATAAAACTGAAGGTAAGCGATTATAACTAGAAATGGCCTGAATGCGGCACGAGAACGGTGTCTCATGATTAGACTACACAAATACTACAAGAAAAAACTGTTTGGAGATACTATGGACTTAATAACGCGTGGATATAGGTGATTTCCTATAAAACAGCGCTTTACCAATAGTGGTAGAGACCACGGTTTCAAAGAAAAAGTCGATTTTTTCCTAATTCTGTGTGTTTTTCTTACAGGTTTTACCTGATTCGATGCTTGTGAACTGAGACTGACCGGCCGAGAGCAAAAACAGCACGAAAAAGGAAGAAACAAAAATGTTTAGGATTCCATTAAAATTACGTAAGTATAAAACTGAAGGTAAGCGATTATAATTAGAAATGGCCTGAATGCGGCATCGAGAACGGTGTCTAATGATTAGACTACACAAATACTACAAGAAAAACTGTTTGGAGATACTATGGACTTAATAACGAGGAGGATATAGGTGATTTCTATAAAACAGGGCTGTACCACTATAACGTTGTTTCAAAGAAAAAGTCGATTTTTTCCTAATTCTCAGTCTTTTCTTTCCAGGTTTCGCTTGATTCAACGGTTGTGGACCGGGACTGACCTACCCAGAACAAAACCAGCACGAAAAACGAGGAAATAATTTTTTTTACAAGTGCAATAAAATTACGTAAATATAAAACTGAAGGTAAGCGATTATAACTAGAAATGAACTGTATGCGGCACGAGAACGGTGTCTAATGATTAGACTACACAAATACTACAAGAAAAAACTGTTTGAGATACTATGGACTTAATAACGAGGATATAGGTGATTTCCTATAAAACAGGGCTTTACCAATAGTGGTATAGACCACGGTTTCAAAAGAAAAGTCGATTTTTCCTAATTCTGTGTGTTTTTCTTAAGGGTTTTACCTGATTCGATGCTTGTGAACTGGGACTGACCGGCCGAGAGCAAAAACAGCACGAAAAAGGAAGAAACAAAAATGTTTAGAATTCCATTAAAATTACGTAAGTATAAAACTGAAGGTAAGCGATTATAACTAGAAATGGCCTGAATGCGGCACGAGAACGATGTCTAATAATTAGACTACACAAATACTACAAGAAAAACTGTTTGGAGATACTATGGACTTAATAACGAGAGGATATAGGTGATTTCCTATAAAACAGGGCTGTACCACTATAACGCGGTTTCAAAGAAAAGTCGATTTTTCCTAATTTCAGTCTTTTCTTTCCACATTTCGCCTGATTCAAAGGTTGTGGACCGGGACTGACCCATCCAGAGCAAAACCAGCACGAAATACGAAGAAATAAAAATTTTACAAGTGCAATAAAATTACGTAATTATAAAACTAAAAATAACAGATTAGAATCCAGAAATGGCCGAAATGCGGCGCAAGATGAGTATCTAACGATAAGGTTAAACGAATGCTACAATAAAAACAAATTTGGACTGCTTGAGATTCTAATACACAAAGATATCGGTGAATTCCTATAAAACAGGACATCACCACACTACACCTCGGTTTCAAAGAAAAAGTCGATTTTTCTAATTCTCAGTCTTTTCTTTCCAGGTTTCGCTTGATTCAACGGTTGTGGACCGGGACTGACCCATCCAGAGCAAAACCAGCACGAAAAACGAAGAAATAAAATTTTTACAAGTGCAATAAAATTACGTAATTATAAAACTAAAAACAACAGATTAGAACTAGAAATGGCCGAAATGCGGCGCAAGATGAGTATCTATCGATAAGGTTAAACGAATGCTAAAACAGGGCTTTACCACGAAAACTCGGTTTCAAAGAAAAAGTCGATTTTTTCCTAATTCTCAGTCTTTTCTTTCCAGGTTTCGCTTGATTCAACCTACCTACCGGAGCATCCGCAGCCTGAAGGGCTGCAGGTAACGGGTCACGGGGCTGTCCCCTCTACCCGGGCATCCTCTCTAGGGGGTAACTTCCCCCTGGGTCCTTATCCGCCGTTCGAGGACGGCGGAGTAGGGTGTGTGTGTGTTGTGTATACTTACGATGGTAATGCATACTTTACGTCGCCGACATCATCATCATACTTACGACGACGACATCAGCGCGATGACACTGGCGATGGCACTATAATATAACTTCTGCTCACGTCGGATATATCTCCGTCAAATTCCCCATTCTAATGAGACGAAAACATCTGCAGTTTTTATATATACTAATGGGATCCTAGTAAGCTCCGCCCTCTGCACTTGATCACGTGACAGTGGGCGGAGCCTACGCCTAACTCTTTAAGCAAGTATGAGAGATATCGTAATCGCGAACGACTTCGACATTTTCCATACATGCCTAATAAGGAAATGTCTCCGTCAACTAGACGCTAGTTGGCGGAGCCCTCTTGAGATACTAGCTCGCGAGTATAAGGCCTTCCTTCTGGAGGTCGGCCGTGAAGCGGTGCTATCTTAGTCAGGTGTAGATGGGGTCCGTTATCCGCGCGATCGAGCATTCGTCGCGTGATACGGACCACGAACTCAGCAGTGGACTCTATTCGCAGGTTGGATGCTATGACGTCATTTCTGACGTAGCGACCAGCACCCACGATCGTTCGCAGAGCTATGTTCTGTTGGGCCTGTATACGATTGCGTTGTGTGTTGGAAGTTAACGCGTACCAGGCGGGAGCTGCATAGGTCAGTCTTGAGCGGACGTACGCCTTGTAGATCCCGATCTTGGTACGGGTAGGCAACTTGGATGCAAAGATCGGATAAAGCTTGGCTCTCACCGCTCTAGCCTGTCGAACCACTTGTTCGACCTGGGGGGCCATACGCAGGGAGCGATCGATTTGACATCCAAGGTACGAGATGGTTGGTTTCAGCTCAATGTTCTGACCAAGCAACTGAATCGTTGGGGGTGTTCGAAGACGTTTGGTGACAAGTGCGCACGTCTTGCCGACGTTCACCTTCATGCGCCACTTGTCAAGCCATTCGGGAAGCAGATCTAAAAGTCGCTGCATCTTGCGTGCAGCGATGGAAATCCGACGCGAGGAAGTAAAGTATGCACTATCATCGGCGTACAACGCTAGTACTACGTCATCTTCCCACTCCGCGACGCGACCTACGAGAGTGGGAATGTCGTTGGTATACACAACATACAGTAGCGGCGCGAGGCAGCTCCCCTGGGGGACGCCTGCTCTGATCGTCCGTACTGCCGAGTCGGCCCCCTCGACGGAGACGAAAAAGCTACGATCCACCAGAAAAGACGCTACTAGCCGCACAAGCATTGTGGGCGTCGAGGTTTGTTGTGGCGACTTCATACAGCAGACCCATGTGCCAAACCCTGTCGAAGGCTTTCTCGATGTCGAGAAAGACCCCCAGACAGATGCGACCGTTATTAATTTCGGTCGCAAGATGGTTCAGCACACGGGTCAGCTGTGTAGTTGTGGAATGTCCGCTGCGAAAGCCGTGTTGCTCCTCTCGCAAGGGCAATGGGGTGCAATCCTTCGCAGCAGTAGCCTTTCAAACAATTTTGCTATGTGAGGCAGTAGCGTGATGGGTCTGTAGCTTTCCGGCAGACGTTTGTCTTTACCGGGCTTCGGCAGTAGGATGATCTTCCCCCGTTTCCACACATCGGGGAAGTGACTGGTGCGTAGCGCGCCATTAAACAGGCGCGCTATAGCCACGACCCCTCTGCGGGGGAGAGCTTTAAGCGCCGCCGTCGGAATACCGTCATACCCCGGTGCCTTGCGGTTCGGCAACCGAGAAATTGCCCCCCGTACCTCAGCGGGCGAGACAAAATCTTCCCCCCGCAAGGAGCGGCGAAGTACGCAGGTATTCCAACACGTGGTCCCTGACTCCCTGATGGTGTTCTTCAGCTCCAACTGAGGGGTCATTCGGAATGAACTGGCTCTCTAAGTGCTGTGCCAGTAGCTCGGCCCTCTCTGCTGCTGCATAGTGCCTTACGCCCGCACCGTCCACAAGCGGAGAGACCGCGGTTGCCGTACCGGCGAGCCGTCGGGTGAGTGTATGTAGCGAGGCTTGATGTTGGGACAGGCTGTAAACGTGCCTATCCCACGTCTCCCCCCGCCACATCCATATCTCCTCCGACAACTCTTCCGATAATCGGTTAAGGCGTGTCTTCACTTGTGGACAGCGGGTTCGCGCCCAAAGTTTCCGTAGGTTCCGTTTGACGTGTAACTTCCTGAGAAGCCTTATCGGCAACTTTTTCTCACGAGGAGCCCCCCCCTCCACTGCCGTGGTGGCCGCGCGATATTCCTCCGAAATACGTCGGTTGATATATCGCGCGGCCCTCTCGACACCGCTGGAGGTCGTGAGAGGCTCCTTGAGAGAAAAGTTCTGCAATGCACGATAAGAAGGCCTCCCAGTCCGTTCGGAACCTGGGACCTCGGGGCGCGACTGCGTTGGCACTAAAGTCAGCTAGCAGAAGTACCGGGAGGTGCTGCGTGTCCGTATCGTACAGCACCTCTAAACGGATCTGGGCCGTAACTTGATGGCACAGCACTATGTCGATGACATCCGGTCGATGTTTGGGGTTTGAGGGTACATGTGTGGGCGCATCTGGGCCCAGCACATTGTACCCCCACGCCTCTGCATCTTCGGCAAGCACACGACCGGGGGGGTTATAGGTGTTCGACCCCCACGCCGGGTGTTTTGCGTTCAAATCCCCGGCGATAATGGCCGGTGTGCTGCCGTCGAAAATCTTGCGGATGTCATCGGGGTGTAGAGAGGAGTGGGGGGGACGGTATGCGGCGAACATACGCATCTCCCCCCCAGCTACACGGAATCGGATACCGTGAGTTCTCATGCTTACAAAGTCATGGAACTCTAACTCATCGTGTATTAGGTTCCTCCTGATTAGCACGGCAGTGCCTCTATAGGCCACGCCTTCAGGAGAAACCTCGTCGCGCCGATACACGATGTAGTTCGGTATCCTGAACTGGCGTCCCTCGCTCAGCATGGTCTCGTTCAGCAACACAACATCGGGGTTGTGCTGCGAAACAAGCAGCCTGAGCTCGGCGACACGTCCAGCTATTCCGCCCGGATTCCAGAATATGACCCTAAGTTGGAGGGTCTCTGCGAACGGCGGATAAGGAATATATTGCCTGCGTTAACGCGGCGAGAGGATTGGTGCCCGAAACGAGGGCGGTGAGGACATCTCCGAGTATTCCCATTACCTGCTGTAATAGTTCGGTTAATGCGGTTTCTATTGTTGCTCCTGCGGCGGTAGATGGCGCCACATTTACAATTTTATTCTTATTTCTAAGAGGTCTTGAGTCTCGGGTTGTGGTGGTGGTGCTCTGGGGCGGCGGGATCGGCGTGGATGACGCTGGTGGTGCTGATGCTGCGGCTGGAGCTTCAGTGATCCCCTTCCCCCTCTTCTTTTTCCTCTTCTTCTTCTTTTTCTTTTTAGCGGGGCCTGAAGTGGTCCCCCCCCTTTCGGTGGCGTCATTCGCCGGGGGGGCCAGAGTGGTGCCAGTCGTGGCTGATGTTGTAGGCACTGGTGGTGGGATGGTCCGGATCGTACGCTTCGCCGGCTGCGGTTGAGCGTGCGCCTCCTGCCGTTTCTTCGGCGGTTGCGGAGCGCTCGCAGATGGTATAGTTGTTGCTTGCTGAGGTGGGGGGGGCGCACGCTGTACTGCCCTCGGCGGCGGCGCGGTACCTCTCCCCGCCGTTGTTGTGCGGGCGGGTGCGGGGGGTAGTGGGGGGCTGATCTTCACCCCCATTTGTCTTGCCATTCTTTGGATGACCGCGCACCGCCGATCGTTCGCTGCGTGCGCCTTGGCGCAGTTGGCGCACTTCGGTTGTTGGTCGCGGGGGTGAGGGCAGTCCGCAGCCGGGTGTTCACCCGCACAGCGGACACACCTGAAGGGCCGGAAACATCTGGTTGAAGAGTGTCCGAACCCTTGACATCGGTGGCACTGAGATGGCCCCTCCCTGCCCTGCCAGGCGACGATGGAAATGCCTGGCATGCATAGGAGCTCCTCAGTGCCGTACAGCCGCTGTAGCTCTTCTTTTGTAAGGTGGTCCAGTTGCGCGAAGAATAGGCAGCCCGGGCGTCCTCGTTTAGGCGGTATGCCTTTCACGTAGGTCGCCGGGAAGCCCTCCTCGCGCAGCGCTGCTTCAATCTGCTGTGCAGGTGTGTCCGCCGGGAGACCGCGTATCCCGACCTTGGTGGGCAGCTCGTTGGCCGGAGTGTAGCTGTACCACACCACGGTCGGGTTCTCTTGGCTCAGAGTGGTCATATACTTTTGTACGACCCGGTATTCAGTTCCACTGTTCGGACGGAATCGTACCCCTTTGCCGAAGGGACGGGCGTTCGGCGTGTGTCCTAACATCGCCTTGATCTTAGATAGGTGGGTCGTCCAGTCGGGGAGACACTCTACTACGATGGGCGGGTATTTCTTGGCATCTTCGCTGACGGGCGTCGGAGGGGCCTGCGGCTGCGGTGGGGGGCTGCGGCGCGGCACCGGTGGTGCGGCTGCGGTCCCCGCGTACGTCCTCGGCTGTACAGGGGCCGCGGACGTCGATGGCTGCGGCTCCTCTTCGTCTGCGAAGGTCTGGTATGAGGTGGTGTCCCACCCGACTGCGCCCTGGGGGTCCTGTTCGGCAAAGTCCACCAGTGCCTGGGGGGAGGGGGATCGGGGGGGGGAGGAATATATCGTCCCCTCGGTTCGGCCTTCCATAGGCTCGGGTGTGTCTTCTCGCTTTGAGCGCTTCTCCTGCTGAGGTGATGTGACAGCAGGAGGTGTTCTCCGCCGCGCTTCCGCCCGGCGTGGGAGGGGAACCTGTTCGCGCAGCGAGGTAGGCTCAGCTACCTGCGCGACGAACCGGACTCTCAGCTCGGGCGGGCTTGTACGCGGGCGGGGCACAGGGGGTACGGGTGAGGGGTGAGGGGGGCCGCGCTCTGGCTCGGACCCGCGGTGGTCCACCGGCCGCCGCTCTGCCTCTCCTCGTTCCTCCCTTGCCGTTCGGTGGGGGGGCGGGGGATCCCGCCCGTCGGCCATTTCTTTCAGCCTCCCCTACTATCTACCTTATCACTAACTATGATTGTTAGGGGTGGCGGTGTTACACTGTCGTGTGTGTGCCCTATTCAGGCGAGGGGTGGGCCACCTAGGACAGAGCTCCCCCCACAAGGTATCACCCCTAAGGGAGATCCTGTGGGACAGTCTTATCTTCGGTGGCTTGACCCTCGGGCTGGATGTATGGGACTTTAGTGCGTCCTCAAAAGGACGCTGCACTATTCGTCCCTTTCCTAACAAAAGGGATCAATAGTGCGTGACCGTGCTGACACAGGATTGGGCACACGCGGGTGGCTAGACCCGTGTCAGCGAAGTCTACCGGGCAGACGTGGCCCTCCGGGATTCCTCGCTCCGTCCCGGGATAATCCTGGGACTAAGCTTGGTTTCCCTTCGGGCAAAGGATGCGTCGTCTGGAGACTTTCCGAATACTCGTACTAATCAACCAGCTTAACACCTCACGGCTGTCCGATTGATTCAACGGTTGTGGACCGGGACTGACCTACCCAGAGCTAAACCAGCACGAAATACGAAGAAATAAAAATTTTTACAAGTGCAATAAAATTACGTAAATATAAAACTGAAGGTAAGCGATTATAACTAGAAATGAACTGAATGCGGCACGAGAACGGTGTCTAATGATTAGACTACACAAATACTACAAGAAAAAACTGTTTGAGATACTATGGACTTAATAACGAGAGGATATAGGTGATTTCCTATAAAACAGGGCTTTAATAATAGTGGTATAGACCACGGTTTCAAAGAAAAAGTCGATTTTTTCCTAATTCTGTGTGTTTTCCTTACAGGTTTTAAATGATTCAATGCTTGTGAACTGGGACTGACCGGCCGAGAGCAAAAACAGCACGAAAAAGGAAGAAACAAAAATGTTTAGAATTCCATTAAAATTACGTAAGTATAAAACTGAAGGTAAGCGATTATAACTAGAAATGGCCTGAATGCGGCATCGAGAACGGTGTCTAATGATTAGACTACACAAATACTACAAGAAAAACTGTTTGGAGATACTATGGACTTAATAACGAGAGGATATAGGTGATTTTCTATAAAACAGGGCTGTACCACTAAAACAAGGTTTCAAAGAGAAAGTCGATTTTTTCCTAATTCTCAGTCTTTTCTTTCCAGGTTTCGCTTGATTCAACGGTTGTGGACCGGGAATGACCTACCCAGAGCAAAACCAGCACGAAATACGAAGAAATAATTTTTTTTACAAGTGCAATAAAATTATGTAATTATAAAACTAAAAATAACAGATTAGAACTAGAAATGGCCGAAATCCGGCGCAAGATGAGTATCTAACGATAAGGTTAAACGAATGCTACAATAAAAAACGAATTTGGACTGCTTGAGATTCTAATACACAAAGATATCGGTGAATTCCTATAAAACAGGACATCACCACTACACATTGGTTTCAAAGAAAAAGTCGATTTTTTTCTAATTCTGTGTGTTTTTCTTACAGGTTTTACCTGATTCGATGCTTGTGAACTGGTACTAACCGGCCGAGAGCAAAAACAGCACGAAAAAGGAAGAAACAAAAATGTTTAGAATTCCATTAAAATTACGTAAGTATAAAACTGAAGGTAAGCGATTATAACTAGAAATGGCCTGAATGCGGCACGAGAACGGTGTCTAATGATTAGACTACACAAATACTACAAGAAAAAACTGTTTGAGATACTATGGACTTAATAACGAGAGGATATAGGTGATTTCTTATAAAACAGGGCTGTACCACTATAACGTTTTTTCAAAGAAAAAGTCGATTTTTCCCTAATTCTCAGTCTTTTCTTTCCAGGTTTCGCTTGATTCAGCGGTTGTGGACCGGGACTGACCTACCCAGAGTAAAACCAGCACGAAAAACGAGGAAATAAATTTTTGTACAAGTGCAATAAAATTACGTAAATATAAAACTGAAGGTAAGCGATTATAACTAGAAATGAACTGAATGCGGCATCGAGAACGGTGTCTAATGATTAGACTACACAAATACTACAAGAAAAACTGTTTGGAGATACTATGGACTTAATAACGAGGAGGATATAGGTGATTTCCTATAAAACAGGGCTTTACCAATAGTGGTATAGACCACGGTTTCACAGAAAAGTCGATTTTTCCTAATTCTGTGTGTTTTTCTTACAGGTTTTACCTGATCTGATGCTTGTGAACTGAGACTGACCGGCCGAGAGCAAAAACAGCACGAAAAAGGAAGAAACAAAAATGTTTAGGATTCCATTAAAATTACGTAAGTATAAAACTGAAGGTAAGCGATTATAACTAGAAATGGCCTGAATGCGGCACGAGAACGGTGTCTAATAATTAGACTACACAAATACTACAAGAAAAAACTGTTTGGAGATACTATGGACTTAATAACGAGAGGATATAGGTGATTTCCTATAAAACAGGGCTGTACCACTATAACGTTGTTTCAAAGAAAAAGTCAATTTTTTCCTAATTCTCAGTCTTTTCTTTCCAGGTTTCACCTGATTCAACGGTTATGGACCGGGACTGACCGATCCAGAGCAGCACGAAAAACGAAGAAATAAAAATTATTACAAGTTCAACAAAATTACGTAATTATAAATCTAAAAATAACTGATTAGAACTAGAAATGGCCGAAATGCGGCGCAAGATGAGTATCTAACGATAAAGTTAAACGAATGCTACAAGAAAAAACTGTTTGAGATACTATGGACTTAATAACGAGAGGATATAGGTGATTTCCTATAAAACAGGGCTTTACCAATAGTGGTATAGACCACGGTTTCAAAGAAAAAGTCGATTTTTTCCTAATTCTGTGTGTTTTTCTTAAAGGTTTTACCTGATTCGATGCTTGTGAACTGGGACTGACCGGCCGAGAGCAAAAACAGCACGAAAAGGAAGAAACAAAATGTTTAGAATTCCATTAAAATTACGTAAGTATAAAACTGAAGGTAAGCGATTATAACTAGAAATGGCCTGAATGCGGCACGAGAACGGTGTCTCATGATTAGACTACACAAATACTACACGAAAAAACTGTTTGGAGATACTATGGACTTAATAACGCGAGGATATAGGTGATTTCCGATAAAACAGGGCTTTACCACTAAAACTCGGTTTCAAAGAAAAAGTCGATTTTTCCTAATTCTCAGTCTTTTCTTTCCAGGTTTCGCTTGATTCAACGGTTGTGGACCGGGACTGACCTACCCAGAGCAAAACCAGCACGAAAAACGAGGAAATAATTTTTTTTACAAGTGCAATAAAATTACGTAAATATAAAACTGAAGGAAAGCGATTATAACTAGAAATGAACTGAATGCGGCACGAGAACTGTGTCTAATGATTAGACTACACAAATACTACAAGAAAAAACTGTTTGAGATACTATGAACTTAATAACGAGAGGATATAGGTGATTTCCTATAAAACAGGGCTTTACCAATAGTGGTATAGACCACGGTTTCAAAGAAAAAGTCAATTTTTTCCTAATTCTGTGTGTTTTTCTTACAGGTTTTACCTTATTCGATGCTTGTGAACTGGGACTGACCGGCCGAGAGCAAAAACAGCACGAAAAGGAAGAAACAAAATGTTTAGAATTCCATTAAAATTACGTAAGTATAAAACTGAAGGTAAGCTGATTATAACTAGAAATGGCCTGAATGCGGCACGAGAACGGTGTCTAATAATTAGACTACACAAATACTACAAGAAAAAACTGTTTGGAGATACTATGGACTTAATAACGAGAGGATATAGGTGATTTCCTATAAAACAGGGCTGTACCACTATAACGTTGTTTCAAAGAAAAAGTCAATTTTTTCCTAATTCTCAGTCTTTTCTTTCCAGGTTTCACCTGATTCAACGGTTATGGACCGGGACTGACCGATCCAGAGCAGCACGAAAAACGAAGAAATAAAATTATTACAAGTTCAACAAAATTACGTAATTATAAATCTAAAAATAACTGATTAGAACTAGAAATGGCCGAAATGCGGCGCAAGATGAGTATCTAACGATAAAGTTAAACGAATGCTACAATAAAAAACAAATTTGGACTGCTTGAGATTCTAATACACAAAGATATAGGTGAATTCCTATAAAACAGGACATCACCACTACACCTCGGTTTCAAAGAAAAAGTCGATTGTTTTCTAATTCTGTGTGTTTTTCTTACAGGTTTTACCTGATTCGATGCTTGTGGACCAGGACTGATCGGCCGAGAGCAAAAACAGCACGAAAAACGAGGAAATAATTTTTTTACAAGTGCAATAAAATTACGTAAATATAAAACTGAAGGAAAGCGATTATAACTAGAAATGAACTGAATGCGGCACGAGAACGGTGTCTAATGATTAGACTACACAAATACTACAAGAAAAAACTGTTTGAGATACTATGGACTTAATAACGAGAGGATATAGGTGATTTCCTATAAAACAGGGCTTTACCAATAGTGGTATAGACCACTGTTTCAAAGAAAAAGTCGATTTTTTCCTAATTCTGTGTGTTTTTCTTACAGGTTTTACCTTATTCGATGCTTGTGAACTGGGATTGACCGGCCGAGAGCAAAAACAGCACGAAAAAGGAAGAAACAAAAATGTTTAGAATTCCATTAAAATTACGTAAGTATAAAACTGAAGGTAAGCGATTATAACTAGAAATGGCCTGAATGCGGCACGAGAACGGTGTCTCATGATTAGACTACACAAATACTACACGAAAAAACTGTTTGGAGATACTATGGACTTAATAACGCGAGGATATAGGTGATTTCCGATAAAACAGGGCTTTACCACTAAAACTCGGTTTCAAAGAAAAAGTCGATTTTTTCCTAATTCTCAGTCTTTTCTTTCCAGGTTTCGCTTGATTCAACGGTTGTGGACCGGGACTGACCTACCCAGAGCAAAACCAGCACGAAAAACGAGGAAATAATTTTTTACAAGTGCAATAAAATTACGTAAATATAAAACTGAAGGTAAGCGATTATAACTAGAAATGGCCTGAATGCGGCACGAGAACGGTGTCTCATAATTAGACTACACAAATACTACAAGAAAAACTGTTTGGAGATACTATGGACTTAATAACGCAAGGATATAGGTGATTTCCGATAAAACAGGGCTTTACCACTAAAACTCGGTTTCAAAGAAAAAGTCGATTTTTCCTAATTCTCAGTCTTTTCTTTCCACATTTCGCCTGATTCAAAGGTTGTGGACCGGGACTGACCCATCCAGAGCAAAACCAGCACGAAAAACGAAGAAATAAAATTTTTACAAGTGCAATAAAATTACGTAATTATAAAACTAAAAACAACAGATTAGAACTAGAAATGGCCGAAATGCGGCGCAAGATGAGTATCTAACGATAAAGTTAAACGAATGCTACAATAAAAAACAAATTTGGACTGCTTGAGATTCTAATACACAAAGATATCGGTGAATTCCTATAAAACAGGACATCACCACTACACCTCGGTTTCAAAGGAAAAATCGATTTTTTTCTAATTCTGTGTTTTTTTCTTACAGGTTTTACCTGATTCGATGCTTGTGAACTTGGACTGACCGGCCGAGAGCAAAAACAGCACGAAAAAGGAAGAAACAAAAATGTTTAGAATTCCATTAAAATTACGTAAGTATAAAACTGAAGGTAAGCGATTATAACTAGAAATGGCCTGAATGCGGCACGAGAACGGTGTCTAATAATTAGACTACGCAAATACTACAAGAAAAACTGTTTGGAGATACTATGGACTTAATAACGCAAGGATATAGGTGATTTCTATAAAACAGGGCTGTACCACTATAACGTTGTTTCAAAGAAAAAGTCGATTTTTCCTAATTCTCAGTCTTTTCTTTCCAGGTTTTGCTTGATTCAACGGTTGTGGACCGGGACTGACCTACCCAGAACAAAACCAGCAGAAAAACGAGAAATAATTTTTTACAAGTGCAATAAAATTACGTAATTATAAAACTAAAAATAACAGATTAGAACTAGAAATGGCCGAAATGCGGCGTAAGATGAGTATCTTACGATAAGATTAAACGAATGCAAGAATAAAAAACAAATTTGGACTGTTTGAGATTCTAATACACAGAGATATCGGTGAATTCCTATAAAACAGGACATCACCACTACACCTCGGTTTCAAAGAAAAAGTCGATTTTTTTCTAATTCTGTGTGTTTTTCTTACAGGTTTTACCTGATTTGATGCTTGTGGACCGGGACTGATCGATCCAGAGAAAAACCAGCACGAAAAACGAGGAAATAAAATTTTTTACAAGTGCAATAAAATTACGTAAATATAAAACTGAAGGTAAGCGATTATAACTAGAAATGGCCTGAATGCGGCACGAGAACGGTGTCTAATGATTAGACTACACAAATACTACAAGAAAAAACTGTTTTGAGATACTATGGACTTAATAACGAGGATATAGGTGATTTCCTATAAAACAGGGCTTTACCAATAGTGGTATAGACCACGGTTTCAAAGAAAAAGTCGATTTTTTCCTAATTCTGTGTGTTTTTCTTACAGGTTTTACCTGATTCGATGCTTGTAAACTGAGACTGACCGGCCGAGCAAAAACAGCACGAAAAAGGAAGAAACAAAATGTTTAGGATTCCATTAAAATTACGTAAATATAAAACTGAAGGTAAGCGATTATAACTAGAAATGGCCTGAATGCGGCACGAGAACGGTGTCTAATAATTAGACTACGCAAATACTACAAGAAAAACTGTTTGGAGATACTATGGACTTAATAACGAGGATATAGGTGATTTCTATAAAACAGGGCTGTACCACTATAACGTTGTTTCAAAGAAAAAGTCGATTTTTTCCTAATTCTCAGTCTTTTCTTTCCAGGTTTCGCTTGATTCAACGGTTGTGGACCGGGACTGACCTACCCAGAACAAAACCAGCACGAAAAACGAGGAAATAAATTTTTTTACAAGTGCAATAAAATTACGTAAATATAAAACTGAAGGTAAGCGATTATAACTAGAAATGAACTGTATGCGGCACGAGAACGGTGTCTAATGATTAGACTACACAAATGCTACAAGAAAAACTGTTTGAGATACTATGGACTTAATAACGAGGATATAGGTGATTTCCTATAAAACAGGGCTTTACCAATAGTGGTATAGACCACGGTTTCAAAGAAAAAGTCGATTTTTTCCTAATTCTGTGTGTTTTTCTTACAGGTTTTACCTGATTCGATGCTTGTGAACTGGGACTGACCGGCCGAGAGCAAAAACAGCACGAAAAAGGAAGAAACAAAATGTTTAGAATTCCATTAAAATTACGTAGGTATAAAACTGAAGGTAAGCGATTATAACTAGAAATGGCCTGAATGCGGCACGAGAACGGTGTCTAATAATTAGACTACACAAATACTACAAGAAAAACTGTTTGGAGATACTATGGACTTAATAACGAGAGGATATAGGTGATTTCCTATAAAACAGGGCTGTACCACTATAACGTTGTTTCAAAGAAAAAGTCAATTTTTTCCTAATTCTCAGTCTTTTCTTTCCAGGTTTCGCCTGATTCAACGGTTATGGACCGGGACTGACCGATCCAGAGCAGCACGAAAAACGAAGAAATAAAAATTATTACAAGTTCAACAAAATTACGTAATTATAAATCTAAAAATAACTGATTAGAACTAGAAATGGCCGAAATGCGGCGCAAGATGAGTATCTTACGATAAGATTAAACGAATGCAAGAATAAAAAACAAATTTGGACTGTTTGAGATTCTAATACACAGAGATATCGGTGAATTCCTATAAAACAGGACATCACCACTACACCTCGGTTTCAAAGAAAAAGTCGATTTTTTTCTAATTCTGTGTGTTTTTCTTACAGGTTTTACCTGATTCGATGCTTGTGAACTGGGACTGACCGGCCGAGAGCAAAAACAGCACGAAAAAGGAAGAAACAAAAATGTTTAGAATTCCATTAAAATTACGTAGGTATAAAACTGAAGGTAAGCGATTATAACTAGAAATGGCCTGAATGCGGCACGAGAACGGTGTCTAATAATTAGACTACGCAAATACTACAAGAAAAACTGTTTGGAGATATTATGGACTTAATAACGAGGATATAGGTGATTTCCTATAAAACAGGGCTTTACCAATAGTGGTATAGACCACGGTTTCAAAGAAAAAGTCGATTTTTTCCTAATTCTCAATCTTTTCTTTCCAGGTTTCGCTTGATTCAACGGTTGTGGACCGGGACTGACCTACCCAGAGCAAAACCAGCAGAAAAACGAGGAAATATTTTTTTTTACAAGTGCAATAAAATTACGTAATTATAAAACTAAAAATAACAGATTAGAACTAGAAATGGCCGAAATGCGGCGTAAGATGAGTATCTTACGATAAGATTAAACGAATGCAAGAATAAAAAACAAATTTGGACTGTTTGAGATTCTAATACACAGAGATATCGGTGAATTCCTATAAAACAGGACATCACCACTACACCTCGGTTTCAAAGAAAAAGTCGATTTTTTTCTAATTCTGTGTGTTTTTCTTACAGGTTTTACCTGATTTGATGCTTGTGGACCGGGACTGATCGATCCAGAGAAAACCAGCACGAAAACGAGGAAATAAAATTTTTACAAGTGCAATAAAATTACGTAAATATAAAACTGAAGGTAAGCGATTATAACTAGAAATGGCCTGAATGCGGCACGAGAACGGTGTCTAATGATTAGACTACACAAATACTACAAGAAAAACTGTTTGAGATACTATGGACTTAATAACGAGAGGATATAGGTGATTTCCTATAAAACAGGGCTTTACCAATAGTGGTATAGACCACGGTTTCAAAGAAAAAGTCGATTTTTCTAATTCTGTGTGTTTTTCTTACAGGTTTTACCTGATTCGATGCTTGTGAACTGGGACTGACCGGCCGAGGCAAAAACAGCACGAAAAGGAAGAAACAAAATGTTTAGGATTCCATTAAAATTACGTAAGTATAAAACTGAAGGTAAGCGATTATAACTAGAAATGGCCTGAATGCGGCACGAGAACGGTGTCTAATAATTAGACTACACAAATACTACAAGAAAAAACTGTTTGGAGATACTATGGACTTAATAACGAGAGGATATAGGTGATTTCCATAAAACAGGGCTGTACCACTATAACGTTGTTTCCAAAGAAAAAGTCGATTTTTTCCTAATTCTCAGTCTTTTCTTTCCAGGTTTCGCTTGATTCAACGGTTGTGGACCGGGACTGACCTACCCAGAGCAAAACCAGCACGAAAAACGAGGAAATAAATTTTTTTACAAGTGCAATAAAATTACGTAAATATAAAACTGAAGGTAAGCGATTATAACTAGAAATGGCCTGTATGCGGCACGAGAACGGTGTCTCATGATTAGACTACACAAATACTACAAGAAAAAACTGTTTGAGATACTATGGACTTAATAACGAGAGGATATAGGTGATTTCCTATAAAACAGGGCTTTACCAATAGTGGTATAGACCACGGTTTCAAAGAAAAAGTCGATTTTTTCCTAATTCTGTGTGTTTTTCTTACAGGTTTTACCTGATTCGATGCTTGTGAACTGGGACTGACCGGCCGAGAGCAAAAACAGCACGAAAAGGAAGAAACAAAATGTTTAGAATTCCATTAAAATTACGTAAGTATAAAACTGAAGGTAAGCGATTATAACTAGAAATGGCCTGAATGCGGCATCGAGAACGGTGTCTAATAATTAGACTACACAAATACTACAAGAAAAACTGTTTGGAGATACTATGGACTTAATAACGAGGATATAGGTGATTTCCTATAAAACAGGGCTGTACCACTATAACGTTGTTTCAAAGAAAAGTCAATTTTTCCTAATTCTCAGTCTTTTCTTTCCAGGTTTCGCCTGATTCAGCAGTTATGGACCGGGACTGACCGATCCAGAGCAGCACGAAAAACGAGGAAATAAAAATATTTACAAGTGCAATAAAATTACGTAATTATAAATCTAAAATAACTGATTAGAACTAGAAATGGCCGAAATGCGGCGCAAGATGAGTATCTTACGATAAGATTAAACGAATGCAAGAATAAAAAACAAATTTGGACTGTTTGAGATTCTAATACACAGAGATATCGGTGAATTCCTATAAAACAGGACATCACCACTACACCTCGGTTTCAAAGAAAAAGTCGATTTTTTTCTAATTCTGTGTGTTTTTCTTACAGGTTTTACCTGATTCGATGCTTGTGAACTGGGACTGACCGGCCGAGAGCAAAAACAGCACGAAAAAGGAAGAAACAAAAATGTTTAGAATTCCATTAAAATTACGTAGGTATAAAACTGAAGGTAAGCGATTATAACTAGAAATGGCCTGAATGCGGCACGAGAACGGTGTCTAATAATTAGACTACGCAAATACTACAAGAAAAAACTGTTTGGAGATATTATGGACTTAATAACGAGAGGATATAGGTGATTTCATAAAACAGGGCTGTACCACTATAACGTTGTTTTAAAGAAAAGTCGATTTTTCCTAATTCTCAATCTTTTCTTTCCAGGTTTCGCTTGATTCAACGGTTGTGGACCGGGACTGACCTACCCAGAGCAAAACCAGCACGAAAAACGAGGAAATAAAAATATTTACAAGTGCAATAAAATTACGTAATTATAAAACTAAAAATAACAGATTAGAACTAGAAATGGCCGTAATGCGGCGCAAGATGAGTATCTAACGACAAGGTTAAACGAATGCTACAATAAAAAACAGATTTGGACTGCTTGAGATTCTAATACACAAAGATATCGGTGAATTCCTATAAAACAGGACATCACCACTACACCTCGGTTTCAAAGAAAAGTCGATTTTTTCCTAATTTCAGTCTTTTCTTTCCAGGTTTCGCCTGATTCAACGGTTTTGGACCGGGACTGACCGATCCAGAGCAAAACCAGCACGAAAACGAGGAAATAATTTTTACAAGTACAATAAAATTACGTAAATATAAAACTGAAGGTGTTGATTATAACTAGAAATGGCCTGAATGCGGCACGAGAACGGTGTCTCATGATTAGACTACACAAATACTACAAGAAAAACTGTTTGGAGATACTATGGACTTAATAACGCGTGGATATAGGTGATTTCCATAAAACAGGGCTTTACCAATAGTGGTATAGACCACGGTTTCAAAGAAAAGTCGATTTTTCCTAATTCTGTGTGTTTTTCTACAGGTTTTACCTGATTCGATGCTTGTGAACTGAGACTGACCGGCCGAGAGCAAAAACAGCACGAAAAAGGAAGAAACAAAAATGTTTAGGATTCCATTAAAATTACGTAAGTATAAAACTGAAGGTAAGCGATTATAACTAGAAATGGCCTGAATGCGGCACGAGAACGGTGTCTAATGATTGGACTACACAAATACTACAAGAAAAAACTGTTTGGAGATACTATGGACTTAATAACGAGAGGATATAGGTGATTTCTTATAAAACAGGGCTGTACCACTATAACGTTGTTTCCAAAGAAAAGTCGATTTTTCCTAATTCTCAGTCTTTTCTTTCCAGGTTTCGCTTGATTCAACGGTTGTGGACCGGGACTGACCTACCCAGAACAAAACCAGCACGAAAAACGAGGAAATAATTTTTTTTACAAGTGCAATAAAATTACGTAAATATAAAACTGAAGGTAAGCGATTATAACTAGAAATGAACTGTATGCGGCACGAGAACGGTGTCTAATGATTAGACTACACAAATACTACAAGAAAAAACTGTTTGAGATACTATGGACTTAATAACGAGAGGATATAGGTGATTTCTTATAAAACAGGGCTGTACCACTATAACGTTTTTCAAAGAAAAGTCGATTTTTCCTAATTCTCAGTCTTTTCTTTCCAGGTTTCGCTTGATTCAGCGGTTGTGGACCGGGACTGACCACAGAGTAAAACCAGCACGAAAAACGAGGAAATAAATTTTTGTACAAGTGCAATAAAATTACGTAAATATAAAACTGAAGGTAAGCGATTATAACTAGAAATGAACTGAATGCGGCACGAGAACGGTGTCTAATGATTAGACTACACAAATACTACAAGAAAAAACTGTTTGAGATACTATGGACTTAATAACGAGAGGATATAGGTGATTTCCTATAAAACAGGGCTTTACCAATAGTGGTATAGACCACGGTTTCACAGAAAAAGTCGATTTTTTCCTAATTCTGTGTGTTTTTCTTACAGGTTTTACCTGATTCGATGCTTGTGAACTGAGACTGACCGGCCGAGAGCAAAAACAGCACGAAAAAGGAAGAAACAAAAATGTTTAGGATTCCATTAAAATTACGTAAGTATAAAACTGAAGGTAAGCGATTATAACTAGAAATGGCCTGAATGCGGCACGAGAACGGTGTCTAATAATTAGAGTACGCAAATACTGTTTGGAGATACTATGGACTTAATAACGAGAGGATATAGGTGATTTCCTATAAAACAGGGCTGTACCACTATAACGTTGTTTCAAAGAAAAAGTCGATTTTTTCCTAATTCTCAGTCTTTTCTTTCCAGGTTTCGCTTGATTCAACGGTTGTGGACCGGGACTGACCTACCCAGAACAAAACCAGCACGAAAACGAGGAAATAAATTTTTTACAAGTGCAATAAAATTACGTAAATATAAAACTGAAGGTAAGCGATTATAACTAGAAATGAACTGTATGCGGCACGAGAACGGTGTCTAATGATTAGACTACACAAATACTACAAGAAAAACTGTTTGAGATACTATGGACTTAATAACGAGAGGATATAGGTGAATTCCTATAAAACAGGGTTTTACCAATAGTGGTATAGACCACGGTTTCAAAGAAAAGTCGATTTTTCCTAATTCTCAGTCTTTTCTTTCCAGGTTTCGCCTGATTCAACGGTTGTGGACCGGACTGACCGGCCGAGAGCAAAACTGCACGAAAAGGAAGAAACAAAAATTTTTGAATTCTATTAAAATTACGTAAGTATAAAACTGAAGGTAAGCGATTAGCTTGAGACTCTAATACACAAGATATCGGTGAATTCCTCTAAAACAGGACTTCACCACTACACCTCGGTTTCACTGAAAAGTCAATTTTTCGTATTTCTCTGTCTTTTCTTTCCAGGTTTCGCCTGATTCAACGGTTATGGACCGGGACTGACCGATCCAGAGCAGCACGAAAAACGAAGAAATAAAATTATTACAAGTTCAACAAAATTACGTAATTATAAATCTAAAAATAACTGATTAGAACTAGAAATGGCCGAAATGCGGCGCAAGATGAGTATCTAACGATAAAGTTAAATGAATGCTACAATAAAAAACAAATTTGGACTGCTTGAGATTCTAATACACAAAGATATAGGTGAATTCCTATAAAACAAGACATCACCACTACACCTCGGTTTCAAAGAAAAAGTCGATTGTTTTCTAATTCTGTGTGTTTTTCTTACAGGTTTTACCTGATTCGATGCTTGTGGACCAGGACTGATCGGCCGAGAGCAAAAACAGCACGAAAAACGAGGAAATAAATTTTTTACAAGTGCAATAAAATTACGTAAATATAAAACTGAAGGAAAGCGATTATAACTAGAAATGAACTGAATGCGGCACGAGAACGGTGTCTAATGATTAGACTACACAAATACTACAAGAAAAAAACTGTTTGAGATACTATGGACTTAATAACGAGGAGGATATAGGTGATTTCCTATAAAACAGGGCTTTACCAATAGTGGTATAGACCACTGTTTCAAAGAAAAAGTCGATTTTTTCCTAATTCTGTGTGTTTTTCTTACAGGTTTTACCTTATTCGATGCTTGTGAACTGGGATTGACCGGCCGAGAGCAAAAACAGCACGAAAAAGGAAGAAACAAAAATGTTTAGAATTCCATTAAAATTACGTAAGTATAAAACTGAAGGTAAGCGATTATAACTAGAAATGGCCTGAATGCGGCACGAGAACGGTGTCTAATAATTAGACTACGCAAATACTACAAGAAAAAACTGTTTGGAGATACTATGGACTTAATAACGAGAGGATATAGGTGATTTCCTATAAAACAGGGCTTTACCAATAGTGGTATAGACCACTGTTTCAAAGAAAAGTCGATTTTTTCCTAATTCTCAGTCTTTTTCTTTCCAGGTTTCGCTTGATTCAACGGTTGTGGACCGGGACTGACCTACCCAGAACAAAACCAGCACGAAACACGAGGAAATATTTTTTAAAAGTGCAATAAAATTACGTAAATATAAAACTGAAGGTAAGCGATTATAACTAGAAATGAACTGTATGCGGCACGAGAACGGTGTCTAATGATTAGACTACACAAATACTACAAGAAAAACTGTTTGAGATACTATGGACTTAATAACGAGGATATAGGTGAATTCCTATAAAACAGGGCTTTACCAATAGTGGTATAGACCACTGTTTCAAAGAAAAGTCGATTTTTTCCTAATTCTCAGTCTTTTCTTTCCAGGTTTCGCCTGATTCAACGGTTGTGGACCGGGACTGACCGGACGAGAGCAAAAACAGCACGAAAAAGGAAGAAACAAAATTTTTTTGAATTCTATTAAAATTACGTAAGTATAAAACTGAAGGTAAGCGATTAGCTTGAGACTCTAATACACAAAGATATCGGTGAATTCCTCTAAAACAGGACTTCACCACTACACCTCGGTTTCACTGAAAAAGTCAATTTTTTCGTATTTCTCTGTCTTTTCTTTCCAGGTTTCGCCTGATTCAACGGTTATGGACCGGGACTGACCGATCCAGAGCAGCACGAAAAACGAAGAAATAAAAATTATTACAAGTTCAACAAAATTACGTAATTATAAATCTAAAAATAACTGATTAGAACTAGAAATGGCCGAAATGCGGCGCAAGATGAGTATCTAACGATAAAGTTAAACGAATGCTACAATAAAAAACAAATTTGGACTGCTTGAGATTCTAATACACAAAGATATAGGTGAATTCCTATAAAACAGGACATCACCACTACACCTCGGTTTCAAAGAAAAAGTCGATTGTTTTCTAATTCTGTGTGTTTTTCTTACAGGTTTTACCTGATTCGATGCTTGTGGACCAGGACTGATCGGCCGAGAGCAAAAACAGCACGAAAAACGAGGAAATAAATTTTTTTACAAGTGCAATAAAATTACGTAAATATAAAACTGAAGGAAAGCGATTATAACTAGAAATGAACTGAATGCGGCACGAGAACGGTGTCTAATGATTAGACTACACAAATACTACAAGAAAAACTGTTTGAGATACTATGGACTTAATAACGAGGATATAGGTGATTTCATAAAACAGGGTTTTACCAATAGTGGTATAGACCACTGTTTCAAAGAAAAGTCGATTTTTCCTAATTCTGTGTGTTTTTCTTACAGGTTTTACCTGATTCGATGCTTGTGAACTGAGACTGACCGGCCGAGAGCAAAAACAGCACGAAAAGGAAGAAACAAAAATGTTTAGGATTCCATTAAAATTACGTAAGTATAAAACTGAAGGTAAGCGATTATAACTAGAAATGAACTGAATGCGGCACGAGAACGGTGTCTAATAATTAGACTACACAAATACTACAAGAAAAACTGTTTGAGATACTATGGACTTAATAACGAGAGGATATAGGTGATTTCCTATAAAACAGGGCTGTACCACTATAACGTTGTTTCAAAGAAAAGTCGATTTTTCCTAATTCTCAGTCTTTTCTTTCCAGGTTTCGCTTGATTCAACGGTTGTGGACCGACTGACCTACCCAGAACAAAACCAGCACGAAAAACGAGGAAATAATTTTTTTACAAGTGCAATAAAATTACGTAAATATAAAACTGAAGGTGCTGATTATAACTAGAAATGAACTGTATGCGGCACGAGAACGGTGTCTAATGATTAGACTACACAAATACTACAAGAAAAACTGTTTGAGATACTATGGACTTAATAACGAGGATATAGGTGAATTCCTATAAAACAGGGCTTTACCAATAGTGGTATAGACCACGGTTTCAAAGAAAAGTCGATTTTTCCTAATTCTCAGTCTTTTCTTTCCAGGTTTCGCCTGATTCAACGGTTGTGGACCGGGACTGACCGGCCGAGAGCAAAACTGCACGAAAAGGAAGAAACAAAAATTTTTGAATTCTATTAAAATTACGTAAGTATAAAACTGAAGGTAAGCGATTAGCTTGAGACTCTAATACACAAGATATCGGTGAATTCCTCTAAAACAGGACTTCACCACTACACCTCGGTTTCACTGAAAAGTCAATTTTTCGTATTTCTCTGTCTTTTCTTTCCAGGTTTCGCCTGATTCAACGGTTATGGACCGGGACTGACCGATCCAGAGCAGCACGAAAACGAAGAAATAAAAATTATTACAAGTTCAACAAAATTACGTAATTATAAATCTAAAAATAACTGATTAGAACTAGAAATGGCCGAAATGCGGCGCAAGATGAGTATCTAACGATAAAGTTAAATGAATGCTACAATAAAAACAAATTTGACTGCTTGAGATTCTAATACACAAAGATATAGGTGAATTCCTATAAAACAAGACATCACCACTACACCTCGGTTTCAAAGAAAAGTCGATTGTTTTCTAATTCTGTGTGTTTTTCTTACAGGTTTTACCTGATTCGATGCTTGTGGACCAGGACTGATCGGCCGAGAGCAAAACAGCACGAAAAACGAGGAAATAAATTTTTACAAGTGCAATAAAATTACGTAAATATAAAACTGAAGGAAAGCGATTATAACTAGAAATGAACTGTATGCGGCACGAGAACGGTGTCTAATGATTAGACTACACAAATACTACAAGAAAAACTGTTTGAGATACTATGGACTTAATAACGAGAGGATATAGGTGATTTCTATAAAACAGGGCTTTACCAATAGTGGTATAGACCACTGTTTCAAAGAAAAAGTCGATTTTTCCTAATTCTGTGTGTTTTTCTTACAGGTTTTACCTGATTCGATGCTTGTGAACTGGGATTGACCGGCCGAGAGCAAAACAGCACGAAAAAGGAAGAAACAAAAATGTTTAGAATTCCATTAAAATTACGTAAGTATAAAACTGAAGGTAAGCGATTATAACTAGAAATGGCCTGAATGCGGCACGAGAACGGTGTCTAATAATTAGACTACGCAAATACTACAAGAAAAACTGTTTGAGATACTATGGACTTAATAACGAGGATATAGGTGATTTCTATAAAACAGGGCTGTACCACTATAACGTTGTTTCAAAGAAAAAGTCGATTTTTCCTAATTCTCAGTCTTTTCTTTCCAGGTTTCGCTTGATTCAACGGTTGTGGACCGGGACTGACCTACCCAGAACAAAACCAGCACGAAAACGAGGAAATATTTTTTTTAAAAGTGCAATAAAATTACGTAAATATAAAACCGAAGGTAAGCGATTATAACTAGAAATGAACTGTATGCGGCACGAGAACGGTGTCTAATGATTAGACTACACAAATACTACAAGAAAAACTGTTTGAGATACTATGGACTTAATAACGAGAGGATATAGGTGAATTCTATAAAACAGGGTTTTACCAATAGTGGTATAGACCACGGTTTCAAAGAAAAGTCGATTTTTTCCTAATTCTCAGTCTTTTCTTTCCAGGTTTCGCCTGATTCAACGGTTATGGACCGGGACTGACCGGCCGAGCAAAAACAGCACGAAAAAGGAAGAAACAAAAATGTTTAGGATTCCATTAAAATTACGTAAGTATAAAACTGAAGGTAAGCGATTAGCTTGAGACTCTAATACACAAAGATATCGGTGAATTCCTCTTAAAACAGGACTTCACCACTACACCTCGGTTTCACTGAAAGTCAATTTTTCGTATTTCTCTGTCTTTTCTTTCCAGGTTTCGCCTGATTCAACGGTTATGGACCGGGACTGACCGATCCAGAGCAGCACGAAAAACGAAGAAATAAAAATTATTACAAGTTCAACAAAATTACGTAATTATAAATCTAAAATAACTGATTAGAACTAGAAATGGCCGAAATGCGGCGCAAGATGAGTATCTAACGATAAAGTTAAACGAATGCCAATAAAAACAAATTTGACTGCTTGAGATTCTAATACACAAAGATATAGGTGAATTCCTATAAAACAGGACATCACCACTACACCTCGGTTTCAAAGAAAAGTCGATTGTTTTCTAATTCTGTGTGTTTTTCTTACAGGTTTTACCTGATTCGATGCTTGTGGACCAGGACTGATCGGCCGAGAGCAAAACAGCACGAAAACGAGGAAATAAATTTTTACAAGTGCAATAAAATTACGTAAATATAAAACTGAAGGTAAGCGATTATAACTAGAAATGGCCTGAATGCGGCACGAGAACGGTGTCTAATGATTAGACTACACAAATACTACAAGAAAAACTGTTTGAGATACTATGGACTTAATAACGAGAGGATATAGGTGATTTCCTATAAAACAGGGCTTTACCAATAGTGGTATAGACCACTGTTTCAAAGAAAAGTCGATTTTTCCTAATTCTGTGTGTTTTTCTTACAGGTTTTACCTGATTCGATGCTTGTGAACTGAGACTGACCGGCCGAGAGCAAAACAGCACGAAAAAGGAAGAAACAAAATGTTTAGGATTCCATTAAAATTACGTAAGTATAAAACTGAAGGTAAGCGATTATAATCCAGAAATGGCCTGAATGCGGCATCGAGAACGGTGTCTAATAATTAGACTACGCAAATACTACAAGAAAAAAACTGTTTGGAGATACTATGGACTTAATAACGAGAGGATATAGGTGATTTCCTATAAAACAGGGCTGTACCACTATAACGTTGTTTCAAAGAAAAAGTCGATTTTTCCTAATTCTCAGTCTTTTCTTTCCAGGTTTCGCCTGATTCAACGGTTATGGACCGGGACTGACCGATCAGAACAACACGAAAAACGAAGAAATAAAAATTATTACAAGTTCAACAAAATTACGTAATTATAAATCTAAAATAACTGATTAGAACTAGAAATGGCCGAAATGCGGCGCAAGATGAGTATCTAACGATAAAGTTAAACGAATGCTACAATAAAAAACAAATTTGGACTGCTTGAGATTCTAATACACAAAGATATAGGTGAATTCCTATAAAACAGGACATCACCACTACACCTCGGTTTCAAAGAAAAGTCGATTGTTTTCTAATTCTGTGTGTTTTTCTTACAGGTTTTACCTGATTCGATGCTTGTGGACCAGGACTGATCGGCCGAGCAAAACAGCACGAAAAACGAGGAAATAAATTCTTTTACAAGTGCAATAAAATTACGTAAATATAAAACTGAAGGAAAGCGATTATAACTAGAAATGAACTGAATGCGGCACGAGAACGGTGTCTAATGATTAGACTACACAAATACTACAAGAAAAAACTGTTTGAGATACTATGGACTTAATAACGAGAGGATATAGGTGATTTCTATAAAACAGGGTTTTACCAATAGTGGTATAGACCACCGTTTCAAAGAAAAGTCGATTGTTTTCTAATTCTGTGTGTTTTTCTTACAGGTTTTACCTGATTCGATGCTTGTGGACCAGGACTGATCGGCCGAGAGCAAAAACAGCACGAAAAACGAGGAAATAAATTCTTTTACAAGTGCAATAAAATTACGTAAATATAAAACTGAAGGACAGCGATTATAACTAGAAATGAACTGAATGCGGCACGAGAACGGTGTCTAATGATTAGACTACACAAATACTACAAGAAAAACTGTTTGAGATACTATGGACTTAATAACGAGAGGATATAGGTGATTTCCTATAAAACAGGGCTTTACCAATAGTGGTATAGACCACCGTTTCAAAGAAAAGTCGATTGTTTTCTAATTCTGTGTGTTTTTCTTACAGGTTTTACCTGATTCGATGCTTAATGGACCAGGACTGATCGGCCGAGAGCAAAAACAGCACGAAAACGAGGAAATAAATTCTTTTACAAGTGCAATAAAATTACGTAAATATAAAACTGAAGGAAAGCGATTATAACTAGAAATGAACTGAATGCGGCACGAGAACGGTGTCTAATGATTAGACTACACAAATACTACAAGAAAAACTGTTTGAGATACTATGGACTTAATAACGAGGATATAGGTGATTTCCTATAAAACAGGGCTTTACCAATAGTGGTATAGACCACTGTTTCAAAGAAAAGTCGATTTTTTCCTAATTCTGTGTGTTTTTCTTACAGGTTTTACCTGATTCGATGCTTGTGAACTGGGATTGACCGGCCGAGAGCAAAACAGCACGAAAAAGGAAGAAACAAAATGTTTAGGATTCCATTAAAATTACGTAAGTATAAAACTGAAGGTAAGCGATTATAACTAGAAATGGCCTGAATGCGGCATCGAGAACGGTGTCTAATAATTAGACTACGCAAATACTACAAGAAAAAAAAACTGTTTGGAGATACTATGGACTTAATAACGAGGATATAGGTGATTTCCTATAAAACAGGGCTGTACCACTATAACGTTGTTTCAAAGAAAAAGTCGATTTTTTCCTAATTCTCAGTCTTTCTTTCCAGGTTTCGCCTGATTCAACGGTTATAATCGACCAACTGATCCAGAGCAGCACGAAAAACGAAGAAATAAAAATTATTACAAGTTCAACAAAATTACGTAATTATAAATCTAAAAATAAATTGATTAGAACTAGAAATGGCCGAAATGCGGCGCAAGATGAGTATCTAACGATAAAGCAAACGAATGCTACAATAAAAACAAATTTGGACTGCTTGAGATTCTAATACACAAAGATATCGGTGAATTCCTATAAAACAGACATCACCACTACACCTCGGTTTCAAAGAAAAGTCGATTTTTTCCTAATTCTGTGTGTTTTTCTTACAGGTTTTACCTGATTCGATGCTTGTGAACTGGGACTGACCGGCCGAGAGCAAAACAGCACGAAAAAGGAAGAAACAAAATGTTTAGAATTCCATTAAAATTACGTAAGTATAAAACTGAAGGAAAGCGATTATAACTAGAAATGGCCTGAATGCGGCACGAGAACGGTGCTCCACACCAGACTACGCAAATACTACAAGAAAAAACTGTTTGGAGATACTATGGACTTAATAACGAGAGGATATAGGTGATTTCCTATAAAACAGGGCTGTACCACTATAACGTTGTTTCAAAGAAAAAGTCGATTTTTTCCTAATTCTCAATCTTTTCTTTCCAGGTTTCGCTTGATTCAACGGTTGTGGACCGGGACAACCTACCAAAACCAAAACCAGCACGAAAAACGAGGAAATAAAAATATTTACAAGTGCAATAAAATTACGTAATTATAAAACTAAAAATAACAGATTAGAACTAGAAATGGCCGAAATGCGGCGCAAGATGAGTATCTAACGATAAGGTTAAACGAATGCTACAATAAAAAACAAATTTGGACTGCTTGAGATTCTAATACACAAAGATATCGGTGAATTCTATAAAACAGGACATCACCACTACACCTCGGTTTCAAAGAAAAAGTCGATTTTTTCCTAATTCTGTGTGTTTTCTTGTTAGGACCACTCTTGATTCGATGCTTGTGGACCGGGACTGACTGATCCAGAGAAAAACCAGCATCGAAAGATGATAAAACATAAGTTTAAAACCTAACCTAACTCTAACTCTAATCCTAACTCTAACCTAACCTAATCCTAACCTAACTCTAACTCTAACTCTAACTCTAACTCTAACTTAACCTAACTCTAACCTAACCTTAACTCTAATCCTAATCCCAACCACCTAACTTAACCTAGTTCAACTCTAACCCTAACCACCTATATATCTTTGTGTATTAGAGTCTTACATTCCAAATTAGTTTTTTGTTGTAGCATTTGTTCAGTGTAATCGTTAGATTGGGTCATCCTAAGCTGTATTTAGGCCTGGCTTCTAGTCTAGTTGTAATCAGTTACTTTTAAGTTTCATAATTATGTAATTTTTATTCCATTTGTAAAATTTTCATGTTTTCTGCTCTTTTCGTGCTGATTTTGTAACTCAACCTAACCTAACCTAACCCTAACCACCTATATCTTTGTGTATTAGAGTCTTAAGCATTCCAAATTGGTTTTTTGTTGTGGCATTTTGTTCAGTGTAATCGTTAGACAGTCATCCTGCTTTCATTTAGGCCATTTCTAGTCTAGTTGTAATCAGTTATTTTAAAGCTCATGATTACGTAATTTTATTCCTGCATTTGTAAAAATTTTAATGTCTTCGTTTTTCAAAGGATTTTGTAACTCCAACCTAACCTTATAAGTTTAAAAC